>CAUYRH010086839.1:0-56713 GCA_963574655.1 Perodicticus potto | reverse complement strand
TGGCCGGGAATTGTGGTGGGCACCTGTAGTCCCAGCTACTTGGGAGGCAGAGGCAGGAGACTCGCTTGAGCCCAGGAATTGGAGGTTGCTGTGAGCTGTGATGCCACCGCACTCTATCCAGGGTGACAGCTTGAGGCTCTGTCTCAAAAAAAAATAAAAATAAAAAAATAAAATAAAATAAAATATTGACTGGAACTGCACAGAATTTGAAGGTTTATTTGGTAAGAATATTATGCCAAATATTTTCCAGTTTTTCTTTTAGATCCTTTCTATCTCGATCTCTCTTCCAAAAGACTGACTTTTACTCAACTGTCTTCCTCCACCTCAGTTTCCTGATCTGTAATATGGAGATAACAAGAGTATCCTTATAGAATTGTTATAAGGAAGGAAAATGCCTAGCACATATGAACAGAAAATATTCATAAGAAGTATAGGGACTGAGAAACAAAATCAATTTAAATATGAATTTGAACATGAAAAATACCGAAATATGCAGTTTAACATGGAATGCTGTTACGGTTTGAAACATTGCATTGATAAGTTGGTTTTCACCTTAAAAACACATGCTTAACTCCTTGAAATGAACAGTTAAATTCATTACAAATGCTAACTCTGTAAGCCAGTTTTCATTGTCAAGCTCTGGCACAAATTTGGTTTTTGATACCATAAAAGACTTGATCATCAACATTGACCTCAACTTAGCCATCTTACTTCTGAGAAGTAAATGATGTTACCATAGTCAGCATCAGTACTTTTTTTTTTTTGGTAGAGTGCTTGGCATCATAGCTCACAGAAACCTCAAACTCTTGGACTCAAGTGATCCTCTTGCCTCAGCCTCTCAAGTAGCTGGGATTTTAGCTGGCCACCACAACACCTGGCTAGCATCAGTACTTTTAAGAAATTCCTAGAAATGATGATGATTCAATTCCTTGACCCTTATGAAATTCATCTTCTTGATGATTTGTGTGTTATCCATTTTAAAGCTTTTGTACATAAATTTGCTTGTTGTACTCCGCAATGATACTTCATCAAACATGAGTTTTGGGCAGCAATTGCATCATCTTCTAAATTTTACAAGTCCTTCTCTTTTACTTACCATCACCCAGGCACCATCAGTAAATATAAGATATGTTGATAGTGCACCAAAAAAATCACTTTAATATATTTTTTGTTGATTTATATAAATCTCTTGATTTAGTTATGTCTTTTAATGGAACTAATGAAGTTATTTCTTCAATGACATATTCATTATCAATATAGCTAGTAGAAATAGTAAATTGAGCTGTATTTTTAGCATCAGGGCTGTCATCCTTCATCAAAGCATAAAATTTAAAATTAGCAGCTTTACTCTCCAAACTTCTTTCTATAGATTTTCCAGTTTCGTCAGTTCCCTTGGCTATAGTCTGGTGAGACAAACTGATTTTAGAAATATCCCCTTTTGTCATGGAAAATTATGCCTGCCATGCTTTCCATACATTGCTTAATAAACTCACCATTAGTAAATGGCTCTGATTTTTTTTGCTATTAAATATGCTACCACATAACTAGCTTTTAAAATGGAATCCATCTGATTTGTAACTTAAACTTTTTTGTTGTTGAGAAGACAGACATTTGTTCAATTCCCCTGTTTTTTCCTTACAAAACAATTCTTTATACACATCAATTTGGTGGCGTGTTTTTGCATATAACGCCTTTTTAAATTATAGTTTTTGAAAACTCGCACAAATCCCCTACAAATTGAGGAGAATGCCTTACTATTTGCCTTGACAAAAAAGTAGTCATCTGTCCACTTTTTATTGAACAATCTTCCTTCATAGGTAATTTTTCTTTGGTGGGATTCTCTTTTCTTTTGAGAAGTTGTAGAACCCAAGCTAAGATTAAAACATAATAAAGAACTATATTTACTTTTATTGTGAAGATTAATTAACAGGGAAACAGAAAGCAAGACTTGGGCCCTTCTACATCTTGGCTGCTGATTTAGGGAAAGGTAGAGGGCAGATTGTAAAGTATAGCGTGTTATGTGTGAGGTGCCACCAAGGTATGGAAGTATCCTTAATAACCAAATAAGCATGCTTCCTTGACATTAAAAACTTACGTTGCAATGGTAGGTTGAAATACTGATAATTGCTGTCTCGCCAAGTCCCCACGAGCACATGTAATACCTGACAGTATCAATTTGACTGTCTGAGCTTGGAAGATAACACACTGGAAGCCCCACACCACCGTAAAACTGAAGCCACGCATGTGGGCAAATAGTGAGAGCATATATATGTTTATTTTATGCGACATTGTAGCACAACATTGTCATCTAAATGTTCATACTCAAGAATAGCCCAATCAAGTTCCACCAAAAAAAAAAAAAAAAAAAATCACACAAAAAATCTCATAATCTTTTAAGTCAGTTTACAATTTTGTGCTGGACTACATTAATAGCCATCTGAGCCACACTCTGCCTAGTTGCAGGTTGGACACCCCTGCTCTCAGGGAAGCCAGTTGTTAAGCCATGAGGACACTCGCCCACCTGATGAAGAACTGAGGTCTCCCATCAACCACAAGCACCAACACGCTGGTCATGGATGTGAGCTGCCTTGGAGTGGACCACCAGGCAGGTTGTATGATGGCTTAAACCCCAGCCTGTATCTGACTACAAACTCATTGAGAGACCCTGAGATAGAACATCCCAGGTGAACCACTCCAAAATTCCTAACCTGTAGAAACCATGAGAGATAATAAATAATCATTGTTAATGTGAGCCACTAAATTTTATTTAGGGGGATTATGATTATACAAAAATGGATATGAATACAAGTGGCTTCTATTTTCCTGAATAAATTTTTCATTTTTGTTTGTCTGAATTGTCATACGTACCTATATAGTCACTAAACAGTAAGGGTTAAACTCATTATCATTTTCTTTCCTGGAATTATTTGACAAGTCCAGCAAGTGTGTAGTTTTTCACACTGGTTGACAATTTCCAACTGGAAGAGTTGTTTGTATGTTTCAAATGGATTATCAATACATCCATTGCTTATTTCACTTGCAGAAAGATGGTAGGTTTGAGAGTGGTCAAAATGTAATGGGTTTGAATTCCACCAGTTCCATCTCTACTCTTTTCAGGCTATAAACTTGAACAAATTTCTCAATCTTTTTAAATTTTAGTTTTCTTTACTATGAATATGAATAATAGCACCCACTTCACAGGTTGAATTTTTAACATATATAAAAATTTACAACATATATAAAATCTTACAATATAGTGTTTGGCACATAGTGATCACTTACTACTGGTTTCTATGATGATGGTGATAATAATGGTGAATATAGAATTTGGTGTTTGATATTCAGTGCTTTCCACATGTCCTTTCCTGTTTCAATTATATATTTTGTATAAATCATTTGTAACTAAGAGCAAGTGCCAATCTCAAGACTCTGTGGGTTGACTGGTATCAGTTGAGTAGTCCTTCTTCTCCACATGGTATCAAATGGGGTACAGTCATCTGGGGCCTTGATTGGGCTGGAATACAAGTAGACAAGATGATTTACGTGACTGAGTTTATGACAGTCTGTGGGCCATGAGCTCAATTGCGGCTTTTGATTAAAGAGCCACACAGGACTTTTCTGTTGGCTTGGATGTTACACAGCATGGGGGCTAGATTCTAAGAGACAGTGTCCAAAATGCAAACATGCCCAGAAGCAGGAAGGAAAAACTACTGGCTTTCTTAAGGGCTGGGTTTGAAACTGGCACAGCATCACCTCTGCTGCATCTTGTGTGTTAAAGCAGTCACTAGACCAGCCCAGATTCGACAAGAGACAAAAACTCTGGAGTGACTAAGAATTTGCCATCATCTTCAGCCTACTATATTTCCCAATTTCCTTGCCCATATCTCTCAAAAATCCCTTAGTGTTTCATAGTTAAGTCAGATAAGTCTATGAGCTTTTCAAAAATATGTCTAGTTGTTCCTGGCCTCTCTTTTCCAGAGCAAACCTAGGCTTCTCCACAAAACTTTTCCTCAGAAACCTCAACCCTCTGGGGGATCCCCAGGCCTATCAGGACTGGCCATTTTTCAGTGCTTTTGGGCAGATTTATGACATCTCATGTGCCTGTTACTCGACACTTTCCAGGCTTGGATCCTCATTGTGAATGTCATTTCTCATTGAGTGGGTTTTATATTCTTGGCTTCCTGCACATGCCTGGTAAAAGTGTTTCCATTAATCAGTCCTTAGTAAGTCTTTTCTGATTTGAACGCCTTGCCATGGTGAGGCAGCGGTGGAGGGAATTGTCATTTATTGGATACTCGGAGTTAAGTGTGATGTGAAGTGTTGGCATCCGTCATTTCATAATATTCTTCATGACCATCCTATAAGATAAGTATTATGGAAGGATGGGTGGAGGGAGGGTAATTGGTGGGACCACACCTACCAAGGGTACATGTGAAATTTACTAGGTGTGGAATATAAATGTTTAAACACAATAACTAAGAAAATGCTGTGAAGGCTATGTTAACCAGTTTGATGAAAATATTTCAAATTGTATATAAAACCAGCACGTTGTACCCCATGATTGCATTAATGTACACAGCTATGATTTAATAATAAAAATTAAAAAGTATTATATTCCCATCTGACAGATGAGGATGCTGAGTACTTAGCTTGTCTTAACACAACTAGTAAGTGAGAGAACCAGATCTGAATGCAGGCCTGTCTGACGCTGAGGCTTTCGTCTTTCTTTTGCACTGCTCTAACTATGCCTCCCCTGAAATGCAGCTATCTGGGAAGAAGAGGGGGAAACCATGCGAGGAAGCAAGGACTGTGGTTTCTAGAGCACTTGAGCCGTAAACGCCCCACGGTGAGGGCACGCTCTCCATGGCCTTGGTGTGTGCAGGCATTTACTTTGCCTGGGACCAAAGCTAAACATTAACCCACTCCAGCTTTGCCTTTTCTTTCCAATTTTCAAACTCCTCATGGCTTTGGTCAAATAGACCCTCTCCATGATTATTGCCTTTCAAACCGCTTCTGGCATCAGGACAGCATGTTTGGAAACACTGTGGCATATGTGCAGCGATTAAGCCTCCCTACAGAGCCTGGGTCTGTGGCTCCCACAGGCCTCGTGGCTCCAGCACTGCCTGGGAGCCCCTGCTTACGCTTTCACTTGAGGAATCTCAAGCGAGTACTTGTGGCTCCTTCTGCCCAGCCTCAGAGGGGAGAAAAATTGCTGGCGAGGCATTTCCAGAGGGTTTCAAGGGGATCAAAGAGAGAAAAGCAAACACTGAGGGAAAATGTGCTATTTATTCTTGGAACAAAGTTACATTGGCAGCTTTCTCCTCTCCAGTAATACTTGTTTTCCTGAAAGGATTACACTGGCGGTCGCTTCCTCCCACAGGATTTAGCTGCTACTCGGCTCATGACCTGTAGTTTCTATCTCCCGCCCCCTCCCAACCATGCTTTCAGTTTTCTCACAGGCTGGGCAAAAATTAAAGAGATTAAAATCATCCATGAGAGAAAGTGGGTTAGTGCAGCTGCGGCAAATGCCCTGCGTCAGCAGCCGCAGCCAGCAAGCAGCTCAGATCAACACGGCCATGTGAGCAGCGCTGCTCCCAGGCCCCAGATGGAGGCGCCCGGGCATTTCAGGGCTCCCTTCTTGAACAAGGAACAGGGAGGTGGGCCCCAAGTGGAGGTGTCTTCCTCTCGGAGGGCAATTCCATTTGTATTTTTCATGAACATTTCTGCTTTGAATGAATTAAACAAATTCATGACTGGCTGTGCAGCAGAATAATTTATGGAGCTATTCATCTTTTGGCTATGGGTTCTCTTCTTTGTCTCAAGAAGGTAGCAAGACCCTGTCATGCCATTGTCTTCTGGAGCTATTTGTTGTAGGGCTGAAAATAGACTTTTTTTTCTTGAGGCAGAGTCTCACTCTGTGGCCCAGGCTAGTGTGCATGGCCTTAGTCTAGCTCACAGCAACCTCAAACTCTTGGGTTCACGTGATCCTCCTTCCTCAGCCTCCTGAGTAGTTGGGACTAGAGGTTCCCACTACTGGTGACCACCATAATGTGCAACTAATTTTTCTGTTTTTAGTAGAGTCCGGGTCTCACTCTCACTCAGGCTGGTCTGAAATCCTGAGCTCAAGCGAGCCTCCCACCTCAGCCTCCCAGAGTGCTAAGATTTCAGGCATGAGCCACCACCCTGGCCTAAAAATAGACTTTCTGGGAGATGTTGGTGTTTCTGTCTTTGTTGGAGCTGCCTGTGCTCCTGGAAGAGTATCCTGCTGCTCTATGCAGGGCGGGCATCAGAGTTTTGTGTTTGTGAGCCTGCATAGCCTAATGGAACCCAAGACTGGAACCTAAGGGAAAATGAACATGAGAGAAGGAACAGAGTCATTGGGATGTTCATGGGGTGTGGCCATCTGGGTCCTGCTTTCCAACAGCACCCACAATGGGGGCAGTTGAGGAGGTTGGGTGTAGGTAAAAATGACTAAACATTAAAGGCCGTGACCTTGAGAACTCCTATGAAAAACATCCCAAGGCTGGAGCCTCAGAGGAAGCTGCCTGATGGCTCCGTGCAGGTTTGGACAGTAGACATGGATGTGGGGACCACACAGACAGAGTCTTGGGCACTCTCTTTGAGTGTTCTGCATCCTGCTAGTCTCCAGGGCCTCGGGGTGAACCCAAGAAGGGGAGATATTCTGGAAATAAATGAAATTAAATTTTTCTGTCAAGCAAATAGAGAGCTCAAGTCAAATTAAGTTCAACTTAGAGAAATAAAAGAAGCAGACATTTCTCACACCCTGATCACATAGTAGGTGCTATGGCAAGCTCTGGATCACAAGATTCAGATCTAGGTGATGCTGCAGGGCACAGGGCTCTTCAGCAATGAAGACATGTCACAGATGTTGGGGCCCCAGGTGGGATGGCTGCCTCTATTGGGGGGCAGACAAGGCTTCCCAGAATTGCTTACCTTTGTTCTGAGTCTTAAAAGATGAGCTAGAATTCCTCAGGGGCAGATGGGGGTGGAGCTGAGAACATTCTGTACAAAGGTACAGAAGCGTGAAACAGAATGACATGTTTGGGAAAGTGTAAAAAGGTTGACATGGCAGAAGCCTAAGACGGCTGTTACTGGGTGGGTGGGAGAGGCAGGTAGGGACAGCCCCAGGGGCTTTGCAGCTCCTGATTTTATCTTGTAAGAGGTGGACATTTAGTGACAAACAGATAAGTCAGTTATGAAGCAAAGCCAGTTAAAGAAGATCACAAAGGAGGAGTGCCACAAAGGCAGAAGGGGATCTAGGAAACGGGGAAGAGCAGAGGTGAAGGGAGGAGAGAGTGCCAAGAAGGTGCAGCCGCAAATACTGCACAGAGATCACAAACGCAGCGGGGGTGGGGGTGGGGGTGGGGGTGCAGTCACCGGTCGCTTTAATGAGCCAGTGTCAGTGGAGTGTTGGGGACAAAAACCAGACCACAGTGAGCTGAGGATTGAATGGAGTTAAGAAGGTGAGGATAGTGAATACATGCATTTGTTTGAGAAGTTTGGTTCTTTTTCTTTAACAATAATAAAGAAAACATCTAGAGATGTATCCAGAATCTGGAAGGTTTATTTAATGGCCATTTATTAACACACTTTCTATGCTAGGGGAGATTTGGGCATGATTTCCTCCTGAGAGAAAGGAGGCAGTGGGGAAATGAAACACAAGGAAAGAGGAGCTAAAGCTGAGGGGGAGAGGTTTGGCAAGTGGGGGCCAAAAGCATAGAGAAGACACCCCCCCACACCTTCCCGTATGCCCAAGGGGTTTGAAGTTACCCAGCTGTGTGGAAACTGTGTTGCTCTGTGCTTCTCATTGCAAGTAAACTCTATGCTTCTGGGAAGTATAGCAAACTAATGAAGTGTATCATATTAGTAATACATTATCAAAGTTGTTCATTTAAAGGATGCCTAGCGTGTACCCTTTGGTGAAGCAAATAAATTGGCCTTCTTCATTTATTAGCTCTTCTGCTGCTAGGATGAACATGTCAATCTTCACATCTACAGGAGATCCCAAATTCCATTACATGTGTCCAGACACAGGAGGCTGACTGGTTGCTGGTTATAGAAACAAATGGAGGAATAGAAATTGCTCCAATCTGGGCACTGGGGCTATAAACACACTGCCATCTAGTTTGTGTGGTGAGGTCCGGCACACCTGTGCATAAGGACACCATGTCACAGAACTTGCTGCCACTAAGTCTGTGAAGAACTGATTAAATGCACGCACTGTGGGGTTTTCAGAAGTCTGAGGGCCCCTCAACCATCTTGGTTAGTGTACACTCTTCAAGGGAATGAAAAATGTGGAATGATTTGTCATCGGTCCTGTGTTCTACTCATTTATTTTCAGACCAAATCCCCCTATTAATTTCTCAGGCTCACACCTTTCACAGAATTACAGGAAATAAGTCCTTGAGGACTTTGGAAGAGTTCAAGACAGTGTTGTAATATAATAGAATACTAAAATAGGGCTGGGCATTCAGTTTGGTTATGCTGTTAGGTAGAGCTACTTTAATTCAGATATTATATTTTATTTCAAGCTCTAATGTTTGTTTTTCCTCTAAAAATGCATAGTTTTCCACATATGAAGGTAATTTTTTTAACAGGTCGTGGGATGTCTATATTTTTTCAGTATAAAATTGGCCCACTTAAAAAAAAAAGTTCACCTTTTTGGGGTCAGGTATGTTGAAACCAGGGCTCTAACTTGCATTTTCTTAAAGAACAACTATTAGCAGTTTCTTTAGGCAAGTTTCATCGTTCTATCATTTCATTTTTTTATCATTGAAATCTCTCAGTTTTTACAGTGGCTTCCTGTTGGTGAGAAAAAGAGGGCCTTTTATGGATGATTAATTTTAGCTCTGTTTATGCTTATTTAACCTTATTAGCTAAGATGAAAAAGTAAAGGAGGTGTCAGCCTGGGCACAAGAATTTCTCTACAGAAAATGGGAGGAAATAAGCAAAATTTATACTAAGCTATGTTTATGGTTTAACTGATGAATACGTTTTGATTAAAAACCTATCATTAATCAGATGTCATGTTGTATTGGCCAGTGGCAATTGGCTAGAGAAATATTTTGATTTCTACTTATTATCCTAAGCAAGATAGAGTGGTTGAGCTGAGTATTTAGATCTCTACTCTTCTAACTGGGGCCTGTGAGGAAACGATTCAATGAGATAAGCCTGCACTCTGCAACAGAACACATAATGATAAAACTTAATTGATGTTTTTTACTTGTTATTTCATCCTATGGGGACACATTACATTTTAAGAAAGGTGAGGGAAGTAATTGGAACGTTTAGTTCTATTAAAAGTTCTTTTTTTTTTTTTCTTAATTCATCCATTATTTCCAGGTTACCGAGATAAGAAATACAGCAAGGTAAATAACAGTCTGAGGATATCATCAGATAAAGCAAAAATAAGGAGTGTTCAGTGAGACAGTAGGCCTGTTTTTTCAAACAGACAGTATCATTTGTAAGAAACTTGGGGGACAGTTCTAGATTTGAAAAACCTTAAAATTCATAACAACCACATACAGTGCTCAAATTTTAATCGGCTCCCAGTTCAAATAAAAATTAAAAAAAAGATATATTGGTGAAAACAAGAGAAATGGGACTCTAAACTGGCTTGATTGATATTAGGAAATTGATTTTACTGTTCTCATATGATAAAACTAGTTATGAGAAAATATCATTATTTTGGAAGATACACGAGGAAATATTTGCAACTTACTTCACATGTTTTCCCAAATAAAAAGTTATATATATTTAACTCAACAACAACAAAACAACCCAATTTAAAAATGGGCAAAGGATTTGAATGGACATTTCTTCAAAGATGATAAACAAATGTCCAGGCCAGGCATGTTGGCTCACACCTGTAATCCTAGCACTCTGGGAGGCTGAAATGGATAGATTGCATGAGCGCAGGAGTTCAAGACCAGCCTGAGCAAATGCAAGATCCTGTCTTTACTAAAAATAGGAAAACTAGCCAGGTTTTGTGGCAACACTTGTAGTCCCAGCTACTTGGGAGGCTGAGGCAGGAGGATCACTTGAGCTCAGAAGTTCGAGGTTGCTGTGAGCTATTATGATGCCACAGCACTTTATCCGTGTGATGAAGTGAGACTGTATCTCTAAAACAAAATAAGCAAATGGCCAATAATCATACGAAAAGATGTTCAACATTACCAGTCATTAGGGAAATACAAATCTAAACTATAATGAGATACCACCTGAGAGCCATTAGGATGGCTACTATCAAAATACCAAAATAACAAGTACTGGTGAGGATGTGAAGAAATTGGAATCCTTGTACACTGTTAGTGAGAATGCAAAATAGTGCAGCTGCTATGGAAAACAGTGTGGAGTTTCCTGAGAAAGTTAAAAATAGAATTGCCATATGATCCAGGATTTCTACTTCTGAATTTTTTTTTTTTATTAAATCATAGCTGTGTACATTAATGCAATCATGGGGGCAATGTTTTAGTTTTATATACAATCTGAAATATTTTCATCGAACTGGTTAACATAGCTTTCATGACGTTTTCTTAGTTATTGTGTTCAGACATTTATATTCTACATTTAGTAAGTTTCACCTGTACCCTTCTAAGACACACCAATAAGTTCTTTGAAACAACTGAATGGTTCTCTTAGCATCTCTCATATTCCTCTGTACAGGTTAAACTTTGTTTTCTGGAAAAAAGAAATAAGACCTGGAGACTATAGGTTTTTTATAATTTGGTTATCTACATCTGGGAACTAGAACTTCAGAGGGGGTATAAGTGTCAACATTAATTTATTTGGCTATTAAAGGCATCCATTAAACCTTATAAAAAGTTGGCGAAATGTTGGACTATAAATAAGTGGTACTGCATTTTTCAACCTTTGGTGTCTAGGAGGTATTAGTATTTAATACCATCAAATGACTAGTTTCATTTCAGCAGGCTGTCAAGGAATGGATGAATTTAAATGCCATTTGGTTAATGACTATCCATAGGCCTTAACAGAAATCCCACTACTTTGCCAGGGAATGAATTGGCCAAAGTAAGACAGTGGGTGGGAGGAAGGAACGAAGGAAGGAAGGAAGGAAGGAAGGAAGGAAGGAAGGAAGGAAAGATTGCCTTATTTTCCCAAAGTAACATTTTAAACAAGTATACATTTTCTTTTCAAGTTCACTTTTGCTGAGATGAGTAAATATGAAATGACCGTAGGGCAAAGCATTAAAAAATTTTTTTTCGGCCTCCTGATTTTCCTGAAGTGACATCATTAATGGTGACACATTGGTGTCTCTGCACATCCATTAGCCTCTCATCAGGCCATGAGGCAGTTTCCTTTGTCTTTCATTATCTGGTTTACATGCCTGCCCTGTGCCAAAGCTCCTGGAGACCATTTACTACTTCTGGAGTTAATAAGAGCTGGAAGTTTGAAGGTTTCTTGTAAATAGTTGTGCCATAGTAGAAGCAGGCAAGGATTCTGGTTTCAATTCATTTATACTTTCTCGGAACAGAACAGGATTTCCTACCTTGTTTGGTAGGAAAATCCCCACATCCTACCATGTGGTGATGGTTTCACTTACTCAAGGCAGAGGTAAGTCCAGGGACTTTTGTCCATTTGGCTTTGTCTTAATACGCCTCAGACAAGAGAGCAATTTTGATGCTTTTCTTTTCCTGATGACTTTTGGAGACCATCCATTACTAGACTGAGCTCCTTACTGTTTTGTAAACTTGTTGTCTGCAAGGACCTGGATTTTGTCTCAGCATTTCCCACAGAGGCAGTTTTTAATCCTAACTGCACATTTTAATTACTTGCAAAGAAACCCTACTCTGATTCAAGCGGTCTGGTCTGGAGTGCAGCTGGTGTCTTCAGAACACTTCCCAGGTGAGAGCTGAGTGCAGCAAGGCAGCAAAGATATTGTCTGTGGTGCTATACAGTTCCCTGTGAAGGGCAGGAAGACTCCAATCAATGGCAGGTAAGCTGAACTGCATGGATAAACAAACAGGTTCCACAGTGGTAGATCATTTCAGGTGGATATACCTGACTGCAGGCAGCTTGTGGTGCCTTTGGTAGCTCATCGCTTTGGGGTAAACCATAGGGGTCTAAAGGACTCCAATTGGTTCAGCTGATAGCTCAATTTGGTTTTGTTGCCTGCCTTTGGGTTTTGTGCCTTAGTTTGCTCATCAGCAAAATGGGGGTAATCAAAGTCTGAGGTTGTAATCAAGAAGCCTTTTACTAGTTTTTGTTTGAAGCAAAACTAGTAAAAGTTTGCTACAATGAGATTTGCTTAAAATCATCAAATTGGTGTTATGCAAAAGTGAATGAAGCTTTGGAAGTGGAAGCAGCAGGAATGTGGCTAAAGTCTTGTCAAATAGTAGCTCATTGATGGGTCTCAATGATGACCTGGATATAGCAATCCCCCTATCAAATCTTGTCATCCCATTTGTGTCACTGAGGGAAGCCTCAGTCTTTTCCCACTGAAGGATAAAACTATTAATACCATGTTTTCCTTTTAATAACTGAAGCAGTTCTGGTGTCCAAACTTCTTTCATGAACTGAATATGCTGTTGGTCAGGATATCATGGTGATCCCCTGCTATGACCATCAGCACCTTGGATGCCCTGTGCATTTTGCGTGATGGCTCAGGACTACTTGCATCATCTGTCCACATATGCAAGGCTGCCCACACTATGCTCAGCTCATAGCTCTGGGCCTGGACCCAGGCACAGAGTGGTGACTTCAGATCCTGAGCTGCAGTTTTGGCTTTCTGGATAAACCCCTTTCCTCTTCTAATTCCCCACCTCTAGCTAAAGCCAAAACTGCACAGTGTGCTGTTTTGTGCATCTCAAGCCCTGCTTGAGTTTCTCAACCACTTCCACCTTAAGGCTAGTTCATCAGACCTTGTAAGACCAGGCTGAGCAGCTTCACAAGGCAGACACCAAGCATCTGCCTTGGTCTAACACAAGGACTTAATGCCCCTTCCTCGAATCTGATCTAAAGTCTTAGTTGATATTTAATGCTGCTCTGTACATATATCTCCCTATAGATGGAAAATATAGATGGTTACCTCTTTTTTTTTTAGACCGAGTCTCATTCTGTCACCTGGGCTAGAGTACCACGGTCTCAGCCTAGCCCACAGCAACCTCAGACCTCTGGGTTCAAGCAATACTCTTGCCTTAGCTGCCCAAGTAGCTGGGACTATAAGCATGCACCTCCATGTCTGGCTCATTTTTCTCTTTTTTTTTTTTTTGCCATTTTTGGCCAGGGCTGGGTTTGAACCCACCACCTCCAACATATGGGGCCGGCACCCTACTCCTTTGAGCCACAGGCGCCTCCCTCATTTTTCTCTTTTTAGTAGAGATGGGGTCTCATGTTGTAAGATGGTCTCAAACTCCCGAGCTCAGGTGATCCTCCCATGTTGGCCTGCTAGATTATAGATATAAGCCACTATGTCTGACTGAGATGGTTCCCTCTTTTATGACAGTTGGGCTATTAGAGAGGTACTGGGCTCTCCCATCTCGGGATAAATCACCCCACAGATTTCAGGTTCTCTTAACATTCTGTGGGTTATCTCTCTTCATCTCTCAAGCTACGGAGCATCAAACCATAAATGGCTCCTTAGGAAAAGGCCAATCAAGGAAAATTTATTTTGCAGGTAGGAAAATGAGGCACAGAGAGTTTTAATGACTTGTAACCATAACAAGTTAATGGGTCTTGACATGAGGATTCTTCCCTCCATGGAAGGAGATGAGCAGGGCTGGTAGATGTGGAAAGTGGTGCAGGAGAGTGTGCTACTTAGGAAACTTGGGCTTCAGGATAAACAGATCTTCACTTCATGATGTCTCAGTTTTCTTATTTATAAAACAATAAAACAAAAATACTTAACTAATGAGGATGCTGTATTAACTAAAAGAAATATATGTGGAAATGACTGGCATAGGGTTTGGCACCCAAGAGGCTCTTTCTAAAGGCAGCACATGCCTGCACACACACGAGCCGCCATGAAGTTGGTAGCTTTGAGGAGCTCCTTTCCAAGGCTAAGCCATAACCCACAGATCCCCCACCAAGCTCCTGGGAGAAATTCCCTCTGTAGGACACTGAAACAGTCACTTCTCTGGAGATTCATCTCCATGCAAAAATGTATGTTCTGGGGAATGACTTGCAAGAACCTCAAGGGGGTAGGCTGTCTGATCAGCGGTGGGTATATGCAACTGTGCTCTGCTGTGCAACCAGAGGCAGGGGCTAACCTAGAGGCAACTCTAGTCTCTCCAGGCTTGTGATTTCTGAAACCTGTGGAAGTACATGATTTCAACAGTATCTGCTTCATTTTAATAAAATGAGGCAAAGTTTATAAGTGGAGCACAGTTTAATGACTAGTGTGTTCTAAGCATTCAACTCATATGAACAGTCCTTAGTAGTGGCAGTGTTTTAAATTCAAGGATAGATTGGGTCAGAGTGCCTTCAATTGTAGGTAGGTAAATGAGCAGGCTCTGGATTATCACCTATTGGCACCTGTTCTGTATTTATTTTCTTATATGTTCATTCATTTACTCAAGACATTTACTGAGCACCAGCTTTGTGTGTGCCCTGAGCTCAGCACACAAACCTCTGAGCTTTGGGATTTGTGCATGGCTGTGCTCCGGGCTGGCGTATGTAGCATCATATCAGAAAACCCTGATTCTCATCACCATCTTTCCATCTGGCTGCTGAGAAAGCTGGAGGGTTAGGAGAAGCCCTGATGATGGCATTTTGCACGCCAGGGTGTAGACTTTGGAGTCAGGGAGGTATGTGTTCTTTTTACAGGTAATGAAACAGAAATCTGAGAGTACTTGCTAAAGTTCTGATAGAAATTTAATAGGCCGCTGAGGCTAGAACCTGGTTTTCTGATTAGCTTAGGAAGCAAGGGTCTTTTCTACCAGATCAGTTGCCTTTGCATGAGAATGGAATAACTTGTCTTTACATTTTCATCTGCACATGGGCATTTTTTTTCCTTTGTGAAGAGCTGCATATCAAGGTTAAATGAAGACACTCTTGAATATGTCTAGCACTATGCACGGTGGTTCTCAACTCTGGCTATATGAGATCATCTGGAGAGCATTTCAAAAATACTGATGTAGGAGCCCCACCCCAGACCAATTAAAAAAGTATTTGTGGGGGTGGAGCTGGGGCCTCCTTTTGGCTTTTAAAGTTCTCCAGGTGTTTCTAATACACAGTCAGGGCTCCACAGTCTAATGTACAGTCAGTCTAATATACCGTCAGTATATTCCAAATTCTAATGCACATTTGAATTACCTGGGGATCTTGTTAAAATGCAGATTCTGATTCAGTGTGTCAAGTGGGCCCCTAGAGTCTCCATTTCTAAGAAGCTTCCATGTGATGTTAGTACTCCAAGTTTGTGGACCACACTTGGGGTAGCAGCTGCAGAAGGTTCTCTGGGACTTTGGTCATCTACTTGGTCACTGGTTACCCCAGCAGAGTCCTGGGAGTTACTTCTAGGCTTCAATCCCCTCCTCACCTTACCTTACCTGGTTCTTGGACACAGAATATTGTCAATTCCATCCCATATCCCCTGCAGCTGCTTTTCTTGATAGATTAACCCAACATTCTCTGCCCTGCGCCATCACTCTTTTCCCAGGCTGTGCTCTTGCTAGATTGCTTCCCGACGGGGCTTTCTCATTCTTTCTTGCCTCTGCCTATACTGTTTTTTTTTATTCATAGAAAGATCTTCCCCTCCTTGACCTATTTCTTAAGAGACCACTGCTCACCGAGACCTCCTCTCTCCCTACACTCATCATTATGACAGCCGGTAACAGGGTGCCCTTCTGTTTTGTTTCTGCATTTCCAGCGCCCAGCTCCATGCCTATCAGACTCTCAACAAATACTTTTGATTTTAACAAGCAAAAACCCCAACCCTGAATGAACAAGGCCATACAAAAGCCTCAGCTGCTTTCCTTCCGATAAAAAGGAACATTCCTTCGAGATTATGCATCAGGCTTTAACTCCCCTTTTGGAAAAAAAAGTTGACCAAATTTAACAAAGTAAGTGGTTATTTCCTGTCTGGGTTTGGTTGTTTAATACAGACTCAAAGCAGGCGACGGGACAGGAATGAGAGGATGGATGCTGGCAGGAGCTTGGAGGTCTGCTTTCAAATTTGGGCTCTTCCCAGCAGAGGGAAAGGCTGGAAGTCCGTCCGGGATAGGGTAGGGGCGGACGATGGGAACCTCCCGGGCCCTGGAGACAGCCAGGGGCGCAGGGAAGCTGGCGGGAGTTGGGAGCGTGAACTAACTTGGCTCGGAGGGAGGCGCCGCACGCCACAGCCTTTCAGATTTCGCGTCCCGCGAGCGCCCACGTGGGCGGGTGGCTTGGAGAAGGGGGCGGGGGAGACGGAGGGCAGGTCCAGAGCCGAGGGGGTGGGGGAGCGGGGGAGACCGAAGGAAATGAGACAACCTTTTCCTCCCCCTGACTCGGGCTTCTCCAGCGGCTGCTGGGCTTGGCGCGGCCGGCCGTGAGCGCCCGGGCCAGGACCCCGCGTCTTCAGCTCAGCCCTGGCTCTGGCGTCCGGTCCGCCGGAATTTCTCTTCGACGCGTTGGTGCCCACCAAGCCCAGGGCAGCACTTTGTCGCGTCTTCCCCTGGTTGATCGACTCCCGATCCCCTTGCTCGGCCCCGCGCGCCCGGAGCGCAGCCCCCGGAAGTGCGCGCCGGCGGTCCCGGCGAAGGTAAGCGGCGCCCGAGAGCGCGCCCTGGGCGCAGGGGCGCCAGGCATCCCCGGCGGGCCGCGGCTTCCCCGGAGCGCCCCTTCTTCCGAAACACCCAGAGCACTTCTGACCTAAAGCCGCTGCTTTGTTCCCAAGCCTCTGCCCAGGTGTTGTAGCCTGGGTCCCACAGGGAACTCTGCTTCCCAGCGCTTTCTTTTTTGCCTCCTTTCCCGCCCACTTTCCTGTTGATTCTCCTGCTCCCGGTTTCTTTTTCTGGCTCAAACGACTCTCAGCTCCTCTACGCTCAGCTTCGGAGAGCGAGTCCTTTCCAAATCTGGCGCCTCTTTCCTCCGTTTCTGGGAGCAGGGTTGAGAGAGCTAGCCCGCGGCAGCGACTGGCTTTGATCCCGGGCCTGCCCAGGGCGGATCTACCTGAAATTTACGTGGTGCACCTTGGACTGTTAAGCTGGCTGGTTTCCGAGACACACGGCTCGCGGTGCTAGCTTGGCGACCTCCAGGACCCTGAACTCAGAATTCACTGGAGAGTGAAAGGCTGTTGGCGCCCCCTAAAGCCTCAGTGAGACGGTCTGCTGGTGGACTGGGGCTCCGTCAGCCGTTGCGGCTCCATCTGGGTGTCCCAACGGTGGAGCCCGGGGCGGGGCACTGGATGTGGGACATGGAGGTAATGAGCTTGGTTTAGCAGGACAGGAGGGCCAACCACATCTAGCTAGTTTGCCATTTTGCCCTTACTAACTGCCTTTCTCTCATCAAACCGAGTAGTGGAGAACCCCTGTTTTACAAACTGGCAAAATGAGATAGGGGAGAGGTTACGTAACACTTTTGGGACCGCATTGCTAAGAAGGGGCCCAGCCAGGATTTAGTTCCCAGGTATATACCACACATCCGGAGGCCAACCCTGCAGACAGTTCCTCTGTTCAGTCTGAGCAAGAACCACCTTCTGCTTGCTCGTAGCAGAGAGGTCCAGACTTTTTCATTTTCAGGCAAATGCATCTCGATTCTATCCAACCCCGATCTATTTATTTAGTACCTATTATTCTCAGAATTCAGTGGCAAGTACTGAGGTTTCACCTTTGAACCTCATTCTTTCATCCCCCTTCTGACATCCAGTCTGTTATCAAATCTATAATTTTGCTGCAGAGGGCTGGCTTGAATCTCCCTTCCAAGAAAGGCAGTTAAGCACCATGGCGAAGAGCCCAGGCCCTGGAGCCAGACCACCAGCTTGAATCCTGGCTGAGGCCTTTCTGTACCTTTCTGTGGCTGGTTTTCTTCATCTATAAAGTAGGGATGGTAGGATTAAAAGCAATGGTTCTCAACCAGTGTTTTGATTTTGCCTCCCAAGAGACATCTGGCAAAGTCTGGAGACATTTTTGGCTGCTGCCAAGTTGAGCAGGGAGGATATTATTCTTGTAGTGGGTAGAGAGACCCGGGATGCTGCTAACTAGTCTATGTTGAACAGCCTCCCACAATGAAGAATTACCTGGCCCTAAGTATTAATAGTGCTGAGGTTGAGAAAACCAGATTTAATGTATCAGTTCCTGGAGAGTGCCATTATTTCTCATCCTTTTGTTTGTTACAGTTTGGCCGATTGTACCAACCCCTTTCTCCATCTTTCTCCTCATTCCAGTGCCAGAATTCTGTTACTAAATCCACAGCAGATCATCCAACTATGCTGGTTTAATACACTTGCTGGTTTCCCATTGCTCACTGAAGTAACAGGAACATGCAAGTGTTTCACAAGTGCCAAAGGTAATTCCTCTGCATGTTAAAATTTGTGAATCACTATCTTTACAGAATAAAATCTAATCCTCTGGCTGTTCACAACTGGCCTCAACCTACCTTCCCAATCTCATCTTCTGCCACTTCCTTCTGTGCTCTCATCATATTTCCAACTCCAACACTATTCTAGGTCCTTACTTTGGGGAATGCCCTTCTTCCTCTTTGGCTGGCAAATTTCTCATCACTCTTTGAGACTGGAGCTAAGTTCCATTCTAGGTGAAACATTCATCAGTTCCTCCAGCCAGTTCTGTTCCTGCCCCAGCTCCAGGTGCACCTTTCTCATACCAAGCTGATGAGTGGAGATTCCCTCTCCACCCTTTTTCTTTTTCTCTTCAAGTATTTACTGTACTGTGCAGGGATCCTTGTCTACCTCCCCACTGGTCTAACATTCTTAGATTCTAGAACAGTGCCATCCATGCTCACTGTGGTGGCTAAACTTTCTGGCTTTGAAGTCAGGCTGCCTACATTCAAATCCCAGTTCTGCCAATTATTAACCCTGTTAAAAGTTAATTACTTGACCTTGGGCAAGTTGACTTAGTCTCTCAAAGCCTTATAGGTAAAATAAGAAAAAAAAAATAGTATGCCTTCTCTGCAGACTAGTGTGACTAACAAATGGGATAATTGTTCACCTTAATACTGAATGTCTACCACACTAGGAGATGGTTCAAGTTTTACCCCTTCAATCCTTATAATATCCCTTTAAAGTTAGTACTAGTATTGTCCTATTTTCCAGACAGACAGACAAATAGAGGCACAGAGATGCTAAGCAGTGTGCTCAAAGTCACACAATAGGGCCAAGACTCAACAAAGACAGCTGGATCGCAGAGCACATACTGTTCACACTATACAGGTAAAGGGCTTAGTCTAGTGCTTGGGGTATAGTAAATGCTCAGTAAATGGGAGATGAGGTTTGTCGAGTGCATGAATGACAGCATAAGTCCATTGGCTTTTACACCTGTACACTTGTGATCTAAGACTGGGGCATTATTATTATAACTCCTGTTCCTCTCCTTTCCTCCTTGCCCTGCCCCCAGCCACACAGGGATAGAACATTGTGGTCAGTTCTCTGTCACAGTGCTGGGCCAGCACCACTAACCTTATGCAAAGTGAAGCTTAAGTGTGCCTTGTCAGTACTAGAAGAGTCAAAGAGCAGAGTGCATTTCACAAAGAACACAGCTCTTTGGGGATTAGGGGCAGGTGGTTAGAGTCAACACATACCTGCCTGGAGGACAGAGGTGCAGGCTTGGGGACAGAAACTGTGACCACAGTTTAGTCTTTACCAAGCATGTGTCCTTTACAGTACGCACCTTGCTCATAAATATTGGTGAAACCAATTGATGAATAGGGGGTGGATGAATAAAAGCTACCAGCTGGGTCTCCCACCTTATACTTGATGAGGTATGGAGTATACCTTCTCTTTTGAGTATTATGAGGAACACTTATTTATTAAAGGTAAACCTTGTTAAGGGAATTTAATGACTCATAGGGGGTGTTGGAGACCCAGGTTTGGAACCCATTGCTGACCGTATGAGTTGTGTTTGACACTGGGTACTTGGTTACAACTTATCACTCAACCAAATTGGAATGTTTTATTGCCCCAAATATTCCTTGGCTTTGAAAGCTGATCTCCCACCCCCGCTGGTCCGTGGGCCAGTTGCTCTGTGGGCCAGACTGCCCTGCACAAATACCTATGCATTTTTGTACTCTGGCTTCCTCCACAGCTGTAATCCCCTGCCTTTGCTTTTTTTTTTTGGCAAATTGCCCCCAAAACTTTAGTGGAATGAGGTCATCTGTTATCTGCAAGGCCTCGTGGTTTTGTTAGGGGCCACAGAAACAGTTTAGTAAAGGCTATGAGAACTTTGAAGCAGAGCGAGAACTTTCCTGTCCATTAACACATCTGGGACCTTCAGATTCCCTTCAGGCACCAGACTCTTACTGTCTCCTGACATTGTTCTTTTTCCTGAGTCACCAGCTGGCTGATTTAAGAAACATATTCCCCCAGGGTGTTAGAGATTTAAGTAAAAGTCAGGTCTTTGGGCATCACTTGTGTTTACAATGAGGCTTGGCCCAGAAGATTAGCCCAGGAGTGGTGGGGAGGGAAGGGCAGGTGTCAGGGTTGGTGTCTGGTCGTTAGAGGCCACAACTTGTTGGCTGCCATCTTGGGTGGCACCTGTTCACTGACCAGCAGGCAGGTTTCTCATGAAGCTGGCTCCTCTGTGTATGTCTGGCTCTAGGAAGATACACTCATCCTGGTTAGGTCTTGAGCTGTACTTTGTGAAACGTACTCTGCTGTTTGACTCTATGTGAAACCTTATTTACTACCATAAGGGAAATTTTGGTCTCAGACTAGGGTGGTGGTAGAATTTGGAAGTGTTAGTGTGGACTTGGACTACATATGAAGGGAGCTCTGTGTAGGTGCCAAAAGACTCAAAAGATGAAGAATACCTAATCTGTATCACCAAGCTCACAGTCCATGACATATGATGGATATATGAACAGATATTAGAGTGTGTTGAGTAGAGTAAGAGATCTGAACAGGGAAATGGGGGCTCAAAGGAAACAGCTATCATCTCTGCTGAAAGAGTCGTGAGAGGCATCAGAGAGAAGAGGATGTTTGAGCTTGGCCTTAAAGTACAAATAGGAGCTTGCTGCATTTGAGGGAGCTGGTGATAGAAGGGCATTACAGACAGGAAACTACATACATGAGGTAGAGAGTCAAGAAAGGGCCTGGCAGATGTGTAGGTACGTGGTGGGGACCGGAAGGCTGGAGATGGGTCTGGGGAGGTGACTGCCCTAGGAGTCTGTCCCTGTGCTGTTGGGAGACAATGGAGTGGGTATTTAAAACTCAGGTGTGCTGAGCTCTTTGAATAGTGGCTCTGCCTCTTGTCTCTCCTGGCCTGTTTCCTCCTGGGGCAGTGGGACCTGGGTCCAGGGGTCAGAGAAGGACACTGTCTTTAGTAAGCAAAGAAACCACAGTCAAAAACAAAGCTGAGCTCAATGGTTGTGTGTGGTTGTTTTGTTTCCTTTTCACAGCCCTGGCTGATAACCTATGTGATGGCCCCTCCAGATTCTGCGCTTTTGAACAATTATCTTCAGAGCCTCCAAAAGTTTGTATGAATTACTAAGTAATTGCTAAGTTTTTCCAGATTTAAAAAGGGAAGGAGAGACGGAGGGAGGAGAGGAAGGAGAAAGAGAGATTGCATTTTGAGGCTCAGGTCTGTTTTACAGAAAATTTAGCATGTCTTATAAGTCAACTGCTATTAGGACTGGTACGTTGCTTGAGAATTGTGTTCACATTTGTATTTCTTCTCTGAGTCCAAAACCTTTTGCATGTATTGATTGCATAGACCTCCCCACAGATGCTGGGTACATATGCTTGCTAATTGGACAATTGGTATAGGTCTTTCTACAGGTCCTAGAGGCTTTACTCCATTATTTATCACTTAGTAACCCCTGGCACACAGGAGGCCCTCAGAAAGTGATAGATAAATGAATGAATCTCCTCTCATTGTAGTCCCATTCCCAGCCCTGCCCATGCTCATGGTGGAATGGGGAGATAGACACGAAAACAGACAACACAGCACAGTGCAGTAGTGTTATGACAGAGAAGATACAGCTGTAGAGAAAGACCCAATACAGCCAGCGATCCAAAATGAAGGCAGGGAGGCGGGGAGAAGATACTCTCTTCTGGGTATCAACCTCCCTCCGGGGAAGTGGTCCTGCAGGTGATTCCTAGAGGTTGATTATGGTAATAGCACCTGGACCAATTGCAGTTGCTCACATCTGTAATCTCAGAACTTTGGGAGGCTGAGGCAGGAGGATCACTTAAGCCCAAGAATTCAAGGCTGCTAGTGAGCTATGGTTGTAGCTCTGGACTCTGGTCTGGGTGACAAAGCGAGACCTTGTCTCTTAAAAAAGGAAAAATAATAGTAGCCCCATGGGTGTGTGCCAGGTTCTCTGCTGGGGCTTTAAGTGCATTTATCACTTGATCCTCACAAACACCCTCTGAGGTCAATACTAGAAGAGGAAGTGCAGTCACACCCACAGCTTATAGGCACATCCAGAATCAGATCCAGACCGCCAGAGTCTGAGCCCTTTCCACTCTCCTGGACAGTGTTGGGATAGTTGTATCATCAGATGCTTTTAGACAATCTGTTTTCAAAAAAGAAGGTACAAGAACGTGGGCCTTTGTGGTCAGGAGTGGGAGCAAGCCATTTCCTCCCTGCCTCTCCTTCTCCCCTGTGTGACATCTGAGGCCGCCCCTGGGGCAGGTGCAGGCTCTGCGCTCTCCGCTCTGGGGTTCAGTGACTCTCTACCTCCTCTTGCTCCCTCTTTGATGACCAAGGCAGGCTGCACTTTGTCCTCCATGGTGAAAGGATACGGAAATGCTCTTCAGCAAAGAAGCTACCATAAAGTTGCAAGGAAAAGGCTTTTTACAAAACACCTGCTGTAATTTAAGCCTCTCCCTTTTGGCCCTGCCCCCTCCTGCCCCTGTCACTCAGTCAGGAAGTAGCTGCAGGGAGCAGACGTTAGGGGATCCTGTTTCTGCATGGGGTCCCGATCAAAAGGGTTGCCTAGAGCTGCCTAAAGCTGTCTTCCCCTGGGCACCTTCACAAATACGCTCATCTTGTCTGGACAAGACAGGCCAAAGCCACCCATAGGGAGGGGCAGGGAGAGCCTTTTGCTGGCAGATGAGCACATTTCTTTCCTGGGATCCCCCATCCTGTGTGCCCCTTGGTTGAGCAACCTCTGACAGCAGCTCCCTTCCTAGCTGCAATGAGATTCAGCAATGAACGTGAGGATGAGCAGAGTGGACGCTGGAAGGAAGTCAGCAATGCCATTTACCTGCCGTGAGGACTGGATCTCTTACTCTCTCAGCAGGTCAGCCATGCAGGGTAGGGTTGTTGGCCTGGACACTCCCTGGACATTCAGTGGCATTAGGTCCTGCTGCAAGTCAGAGCTGGGCTCAATGTGAGGACTTCGAGAAAATTTACAAAATAATGACTTGGACATTTATTGTGGAAAAGGAGCCCATGAAAGTGAATTGTGTCCCTGTGGGCAGGCGTGTATGCTCACAGAGACAGTTTGACGGCCTTGGTATGTCTGCTCAGCCCAAGCTGTCAGTGTCTCCTAACACCCTTGTGTGCCATGCATAGTTCTAGTCTCTGTGGACACAGAGATGAACAGGATACTCTGTGCTCAAGGAGCTCAGCAGTCCCGTGTGGAGACAGACCAGGGAGTTAGGGATAGCACCACAGCATTTTGCTGTCCATCTCTGTCATTGCAGTCAGCTCTCTGAAAGCAGAACATATGTCCTGTTGATTCCCAGATCACCGGAACCCACCATGAACTCTAGCATACTGTAGGCGTCCTGTAAATTTTACCTATTTTAAACCTGAGTAAGTCTAGGCACAGAGATGGTTAAGTAACTTGCCCAAGGCCACACTGTTATAAGTGACAGACCTAGGATTTTAGGTCAAATGTCAGGACCTGGAGCCTGTGTCAAACTACCTGTATCCATGAATGTTATACTACCCTTAATGCCATGCTAGAGGCCATCACAGAGACAGAGCACCCTGAGCACCCAGATTAGGGCACATGAACTCTGCTTGGGTAGTACGTAGGTCCAGGAGGATGTTCATTGAGGAGGCTGCAATGGGGGCATCCAAGCTGATGAGAGGGAGAAGCAGGACCTAGGTAGGGGGCTGGTGACAAGTGCAGCACATCTAGGTGGCAGGCATGGTGTGCTCCAAGGAAGGAAAATAGGGAGGTGTAGTGAAGAGGAGGGAGTTGAGTTAGTATAGGAGCGAAGTAACCAGATCAAAGTTGAATTTTACTTTGAAGGCAATGGGGAGCCACTGTAGGATTCCACACAGAGGAGAGACTTGGTCAGAGTTTTGTTCTAATGACAGACCTCTCTGGCAGGGCAGTAGATATTGGAGAACATTAATATCCATGTCAAGAAGACGGGTATTAGGACACCACTGCAGTTTAGAGGGTGGGAAACGCCTGGAGTTTGGAGTCAGGCACACCTCAGTCAGTTTCACGATGCCTCTTTATAACAGACTGTTCTCTCATCTGAAAACAGAGACTCTACTTCCTCGCTCATGGGTGGCATGGATGTGGGTCAGGATGATGAACTGTGTGAACTGTCCCTTCAGTGGTTTATCCACTGACTGACATGTGATAATAGTGGCCAATATTATCTTTAATATTATTGTTACTTACGATCATTCAGGTGAGAACTAATGAGATTCTAATAAGACACTGGTAATAGGCATGGAGAATTGGGCACAGACTCAAGAAATACTTTAGCAATAAAGTTGATGTGATTTGGTGACTTAAGCAGGGGAGTGAGGGAGGGGCAGGAGTTTAGGTTGACTCTAACATTTTGGCCTGGGTGACTAGAGGGAGGGAGAGTGGGCTGCTCACTAGGAGGGCAATGGGGGAACAGCATGTATAGCAAAGGGTGACGAGGTCCGCTGTAGACATGCTGAGTTTGAATTACCAGGACAGTTAGGGAGAGATGTCTACAGGCAGGTGGTTTTATAGGTTTGATATTTCACAGAGAGGTCTGAACAAAGATTCATAAGCAAACTTTTAACAAAAGACAGTGAAGTCATGTGGATCCGTTGATCACGGAGTATGGGAAGAGGAATTCTAATAGCGAATGCTTACTGTGTATTGTGTGTTCTAAACACATTATGTGTCTTAATCCTTTCAACAACCCCTGCCAGGGAGGACCACTGTTATTTTACCTATATTATAACTGAATAAACCTAGGCACAGAGATTGTAAGTGACTTGCCCAAGATCACACAGATACAAGCAAAGGACCTATGATTTTAGGCCAACTGTCAGGATGTGGGGCCTGGGCCAGACTGGCTCTGAGTGGGGGTCCCAGAGCATAACCCTGACCTCTGAGGGAGGGAAGGAGAAGACCCAGTGAAGGCAATGGAGAGGTGGGGGGTGCAAAGGCAGGAAATTGGACACTGGCATGTGGAAGAGGAGAGTTTTCAGGACGGAGAGATCAACAGCATCAGTATGGAAGTATTCCACAGGCCACAAGGTGGAAGTCCACTGAGACACAGAAATGTCCATGGATTTGGGAATTAAGAAGCTGTTGATGATGGGAGGAGAGTTTGACAGATGAGGGGAGCTGAACAAGTGTGAGGTGAGGAAGTAGACATACTGAACATTGGTGGTTATTTCTAGAACCTTGGCTATGAAAGTCAAAAGACAGAGAAGACGGTAGCTAGAGGTGTTAGGTAGGGGCAGTGTTTTATTTTATTTTTATTTTTTTGGGACGGAATCTTACTATGTCACCCTTGGTAGAATGCCATGGTGTCATAGCTCACAGCAACCTCAAACTCTTGGGCTTAAGCAATTCTCTGGTCTCAGCCTCCCAAGTAGCTGGGACTACAGGCACCTGCCACAATTCCCTGGCTATTATTTGGTTGCAGTTGTCATTGTTGTTTAGCAGGCCCAGGCCAGGCTCGAACCCGCCAGCTTCAGTGTATGTGGCCGGCACCCTACTCACTGAGCTACGGGCGCCAAGCCAGGGGCAGTGTTTTAGAGGTGGAAAGACCTGCACATATTTGCATGGGGAGAACACACAAAGCCAGAGGAGGCCCTGCCGAGTGACTACAAGCACACGCTGCTCACTTGCCTTTTCCATGCAGATTTTTAGTATTTCTCTTCATGTTGTAGACGGGTTTCATGTTAATGGGTGGACATGATTAAAGAAGCCCTGGATAAGTGTTTCAGGTCTTCAGCTTTATTAGAACACAGAAAATTTCTTTCACAGTGTCCAATTATGACTCATCATCTCTTAAACCCTGACCATGTCAAATTCAGGTGTAGTGTATAAGCCACCGAACTTCTTCGAAATATGCTCTGAGAGAGCATGCTGTGCTGAGGCTCCGCGTCAGGCATAGAGAATTGGTGTCTGCTTTGTAGATCACTGGAGGTGGGAACAAAGACTTGAGGAGGAAGGATGGGGACCCAGAGGACGGTGGGGTTATGGGGAGAAGGCACCAGCTTTAGACTGAGCCCGAGACACCTGATCAGAGGCAGAAGTGGTTGGGGATGAGGGCAAATCTATGGGAGGGTTGCTTGCATCTTGTAGGAAATAGAAGGCACTTTATCAGGAGGTTTGCTGGGACTACAGTCCTCTGCTTGGAAGGACTCCAGATGATTTGACTGCTGCCAATTAAGTTCTTAATGATGGAAAAGACTGGCATTTCTTTATGAATGCCTTATTACCAGGCTTAGGGGATGCAGGTCCAACAAGCTCTGAGGAGATGGATTTATCTAGGGGCAAAGACAACCGCTTTGCTCTCATGCATAGGATTCTTTTGTTCAGACCAGAGGCAGATACCAAGGGGGTTAAAAGCTTGACTTAAACAAGAAATTCAACTTTACTTTGGTTCATGGTGCTGACATCCCTGAGGCTCAGAGCTAGAATTAGGGTTTGGCTGCCAACTTCATAAATTTGCTTTGGTTGAAATGGTGCCTTTGCTCTTCTTGGAAACATCTCAATGAAATGTACGTACCTTCACAGAGCGCCTTTATGGCTAGGGCCTCCCAAAGGAGACTGTCTTGAATCCAAAAGGCCACACAGGAAATGGCCCCAGGATATATATATTTTTTCCCACATGAAGCAGCAACTCAGCTGAGTTATTTGCTTGATCATGAGTCCTCTGATATCAGGGAAAGTGAACAGCACATCTTTCAGGAGTCACATTTCAAGCTTGCAGGTTCCCTCAGTAGTAGAGGACACTAGGAGAAAAGAAGAGGAAGAGTCATCCCTGCCGGACCCCTCCCAGCCCTGTCCTCCCAGGTTGGAGGCAGGAATGTGCAGTGTCCCTTTGGCTGGGTATGATGGGCAGACAGGGCACTCTCCTCAAGGCCACTGGGCAGAAGTTGGGAGTGCCTTCCCCCACCTTCATTACAAGACAGGGAGCAGAGGATATCCTTCTCCAGGAGGGCGTGGCTGGGCTGCCCTGTGGCTCAGCTGCCCTGTGGCTCGGCACAAATATGGACTCAATGAAGATACATCATTCTCTACTTTGCTTTGTTCCTACTCTGCAGGGTCTGAACTTTTGTCATGGGAAAGGCCTATGTATATGTCCACACTGATTCCAAAAATGAGTGCTTAAGGCTGTATACATGGTTTGAATATCTACATCATAGCTGTTAGCTGTGCTTTTTCCCATCAAACCTTCTGGAATATGAGGATGCCAGAAGGGTCTGAGAGACCGTATCCACTGTGCCCAGAAGGAACAGCCTTGATGCTTCTGATTCTTTCACCTGTATTTGATTTATTAGTAAAATATATACATTTTGGTTCAGTCAATCATGGATTCATTCAACAATTTGAACCACTACTATGTGGCTGGCTGCAGGCTAGGGAATGATAACATGGTGGTGATTCCCACATCTTTGTTCCTGCCTTCTTGGAGCTCACAGTTTTTAGGGGATAGACATTAAAGAAATAAATACACAGATAAAAGTACATGATCACAAACTATGGTGAGGGCTATGCTGGGCAAGAACAGGATGCTCTAGGAAGGAATGAGAGGTATCAGTGTAGATTGGAGGCGTCTGGTGAAGGAGGAGGCACATAGACCCACATTCACCACCGACAGCGTGCTGTCTATCGGGGGATTTACATGGTGCTGAGGCAGCTCCGAGGAAGGAGTCCTGGCCCTTGGATAGGGCTGAGGGAGCAGTACCGAAAGGCTTCTGGAAGCAAGGGACATTAAAGGAGAATCTCAAAGTAGAGATTCTTCATGGAGAGGGAGTAGTGATATTTGAGGTGGAGGCAGCATGGTGCGTTTGGGGAGCCTTTTGTTTAGCAAAGGTGGAGTTTATGCTGCATAGAGAAGAGTAACCAGAGATGGGCCAGGAAGGCCAGGCAGGGACCCACCCACGAACACAGCTTCTTGTCTCTATCAGAAGCACGTTAGTCACTGGGGGGAGGACATGTTGCTAAAGGGCTGGAAGACATACTTCATAAAGGATCAGACAGCAAATATTCCAAGCTTTGGGGACCGTAAAGGCAGTTGCAGCTCCTCAGCTCTGTCACTGTAATGCAAAGGCAGCATAGACAGCGTGGCCGTGTGCCAGCAAAACTTCATAAACAAACCCAGGCCGCGAGCTGGGTTTACTGTGAGCTGCAGTTCACCAACCCTTGCTCTGGAATGACAATTCTAGTGGCTGTGTGAAGGTTAGATTGGAGGCCGGGGAGAGAACGGAGGTAGAGAGGCCAGTGAGGAGCTGTTGCTTGAATTAGGAGGACCTAAGGCAGGGACAGCAGGGTGAAGAGGTTTGTGGCATGCTCTAGTGTAAAAATGACAGGACCGCACGCCCAACTTAATGGGAACATGTCTAGCTTTCTCTTTAATGCTCAGTGGACTGATTCATCCAGTAAAGGGAAAAATTCATGGACATCCTGGGCATGTGACTCAGAATCACACGCACATCTGGGAGGTCACCCGCTGGTCACTAGACATAGTACTTGGTGCGTTACATAGATTATCTCAGTGTTGAGTTTAACTCTTAAGAATTCTTAGGGATGTTAGGTTGTATTTTCTATTTTAGTTTAAAAATAGTAAGTTGATTTCCCAAGTCATATATTAATAGCTGGTGAATGAAAAGTGGAATGAGATTTAATCTGGATGTGGTATCAAAGCCTGTGTCGTTCTGAGATGTGGAGTCTTTTCTCCTTCTCCCAGGAGGTGAAACGAAGAGCCCCCAGGAGCCTGTGGAGTTTTCTCCTTTCCCTTCTCCTCTTTGTCCCTGCTAAGTCCCATTCAGCAAGGAGGATGAGAAAATGCATGTTGGGGAGAAAAACACCAAGTTCTGCCGCAAGTGTTGATCTGTTTTAACTACCAGCCTGTGATAGTTTCCTAGGGCTCCTATAAGGGAGTACCACAAAGTGGGTGCCTTAGAATAACATGAATCTATCATCATATGGTTCTAGAGGCCAGAAGTCCAAAGTCAAGGTGTCAGCAAGGCTGTGGCTCTGTTCCCTCTGAAAGCACAAGGGGAAGATTCATTCCAGGATTCTCCCAGGGCTTTGGGGAGCGTTAGGTGTTTTCGGCTTATAGTTAGCTGTGTCTTTCTGTGTCTTTTTACTTGTTTTTGCTCTGTGTGTGTCCAAATTTCCTCTTTTTATAAGAACATAAGTTGTATTGGATTGGGGCCCACCCTTATGACTTCATCTTAATTAAATCTGCAAAGATCACATTTCCAAATAAAGTCAAATTGTGAGGTACTGGAGATCAGGACTTCCCTATATTATTATTTGGGGGGAGGGGTGGTTGGGAAACAATTCAACCCATAACACCGTCCTTTTCCAAGAAGAGTTCAGAAGCTTCCTTAGACTGCAGCTCCTGAATGGGTCTCCATCCAGTTTCAACTCCAGTGTTAGCTTCAGCTGTGATCATTTTTCCATCCCCTTCCTGTCTGCATTGCCTGGGACGTGAAGCCTGTGTGTATTCAGTCACAGTTGTGTTAGTGCATTTCAGGTGGGTTCCTGTCCTGACTGCTCAGCCTTTGCACTTCCAGCTTTATAGAGGGAGAGGATGTTCCCTGCGTTTGCCTCCCAGGCTCTCCTTTCCAGACTTCGCACTTTGATCATTTACCAGTTAGTTCATTTAGCAGTTCAGTGTTGAGTTCCATTGCATTCCAGACACTCTGCTAGTTGAACTCTGAAGATATAAAGATGACAAAGACAGTTCCTGCTCTCAGAAAGTTTCTGTGGGAGGCCACACAGCAAATAATGTGAAATTTTAAGGGAAGGGTACATGCGGGCTCCCAGCGTAGCATCCTGAGCAGCTCCCTGGTGCTGCCAGGGACAGGCTGAGGGCCTCACAGAGCGTGCCAGGATTCCCTTGACCTGGCCCCACTCTCTCCACGGTGTCATCACTTGCTGTTCCTTTTTTTTCACTTTGTGTTTCACCCTTTTTGATCCACTTGCTGTCGCCCAAGCAACAGCTGTATAGTTCTCTCTCTCCAATCTTGTCTTTCCCCATGAATGTGCTCTCAGTCGGGATGTGCCCCCTGCCCTCAGCTGTGCTCTGCCAGGTTAACTCATGCTTCTCCTCTGGGACTCACCTCCAGGGCCGCCTCTGCCAGCGAGCCAACTCGGGTCCCCTCCTCTGCCATCCTTGCGCTTCCCTTGATCTCTCTCCCCCCAAAGAGACACTGACTGAGGCTTACTTATCTTTGTAACTCCAGTGCCTGGTAAGTTAAGTCAGTGCCTTGATTTGATAGAAGCTCCATCAATAAATGAGTGAATACATGATTCCTGTGTTCTGTGGCTGCTCCCGCTCTCCACCCCGAGGCCTCCTCCCCCACCAATCACACTCTACTCACCACTTCTCTACCATGAGTCCAGATACCTCAGTGCTCATGATATCCTTCCCTTGAGCTGACACCTGAGCTCTGCTGGCCCTACTGGTCTATGGCTACCCACTGACCATCATTTCTGGTCTGCCTTGCTTCTGACAAAGAAACACCTGTTATAAAAAGATGGTTCTCATAGGGAAAGCAAAACTTCCTAAGTGGCCTTCCATTCTCCTATTCTGTCTTCTATTTCTCCATTGTTAAAGTTTAACCCCCTCCCAATTCCAGGAGCAAGGGACACACTATTTCTGCTTTGTTGATCATTTCAACAAGCATGTTTTATTTTGAGCCCTAAGTTTACACCTGGGGCTGTGATTGAAGCACACATCTTGTTTCTGTCCTTCTAACCAAAAAAAAAAAAAAGTTTCTTTCACTCCTTCTTGATTAATATATTGGTTCTCTACTACTAATTAAATGACATAGTGATTTTCAAAAATATTTTAAACATTAAAACTCTTCAGATGAAATCGTATATAAGATATTCATGAGTAAAACAGAAGAAGCCAACATTTTGTAATCTAAATTGTTTGATTAATCTAATTTTTAGCATATATTTAATTACTGAAAGTAATGAGAATATTATGATGAATATGAAAATTTAAAATCGAGGGTCTGGGGTAACAGATGCAACCTCCTAGCATCCTCACTTCAAATGCACGCCTATATTTTGTATTGGCTGTATAGCCTGCGGAAAATTGGGACAATTGGACATGGGAAGTAATAGCATGACACTTCGCAGATTCAGGCTATTCTGATTAAAAATATCCAGAAACTTGAAAGAGAGCTCCCAGAAGGACTGGATTCAATGTTGACTCACTAATGATTTATAACAGTTTAATTATAAGGGGTCTAATTGAAAGGAATAGATGAACAGTTTCATTTACTGATTTATATTCATATCTTTGGAGAAAACACTTCCCAAATTTAGGTTGTATCATTATGAGAGACTAATTGTAGTATTAAATTTTTTTCCTAGAAACTTCAATGCCTGCTTCTGTTTCTTTCTTTCTGTTTCTCTTTGCCTTTAACACAACAAAAATATGTTAAATTTGGCATGTTGAGCCCAAACTTGAGTTGTCAGTTTCATCACTGACACACATCCACAGGAGGAGCAGTGACAGAATGGCCCTGTGTTGCTGGGTTGGTCTCACTCAGGTTTTTAAGAGTCTGTCAGCCAGTCTAAGATTACAACAAGCACTATAGCTACCAACTTATTACAACAAGCACTGTAGCTACCAACAATGACTGGCCACGGGGCAGCATATGGTGTGGTCACTTATTACATATGGTTCACTGTTACATCTGTGTAAGAGAAGGCACACAATGGATGTCCCTATGCCTTGCCTGGCATTTAATGGAACAAGGTGCATGGGGGCCCAAGGGGTGTCAGTGTACTTGCTTGTACAATTTTATATCATGGATCTGAATGGTTAAGGGATCTTTATGGAACTACAGCCTTCTTATTAACACATCTACATGTGTTCAAACATAAGTCTTGACAGGACAACCATTGGGGTCTGTGATTGTTCACATTTGCCATCACACACTTGAGTGTCTCTGTTTATACTGTTAAAAGTATTTTTTAATGCAGTTTGAATCAAACATTTGTAGAACCCTTGAAACCAAAATTGACCTCCTTTGTATTGGAATCAAGTGTAAGACCCTATTGGGACCTTTTTAGTAGGGCTGGCTTGGGAGGGCCTCCCCATTTTGATCAGTTGAATGTCTTCTACTTCAGGGCTTTTTACTTCCCAGTAGCTCAGCGGGTTGCCTGCAGTGAATCAAACTGAGTAGACACAGAGCTGGCCTCATGTGGCTGTAGGACTAGCTCTCCTTGGTGAGGGATGATCAGGAAGGTCTCAGGTGGAAGCTGCCCGCCTTCCAGAGTCCACGTAACTCCCACACAGCCTACCCCCCATTTGGAACTTCCCTTCCCTCCAGCTCCCTAGAAGGTTGCCAGGGCATCTAGACTCCCTGTTGTCAGGGGTTTGGGTACCCCGCCACAAGCCCCCACTGATTCCTCAGGGTCACCGTGCTTATGCTCTGGTCATAATAATTGTAATGGACTTAGAAGTCACTTTTGGGACTGGGGGCAAACAGAAAAAAGAATCAGATGACCAGGAATGCTGCTTGTTTCCTTTTGAGTGTTGCTTGGCCAGGCATTATTTCTGAGTTCTCTACATTTCCAAAGGCCTCAGGGGTAGGATTGGGAGGCTCCACTGGTTAGGAATAAAAGGTGGAAAGTGAATCACCTTTTTTCATGTCCTGAATTAAGGATCCACACACCTGCCAGCATGTCCTGCCCTATTTACAAAGTCAGACGTGATTCAGTCAGAATTATTCAAGCCCATGTTGTAGCTAACTAACAGGGCCGAAACTCTTCCCCTGTGCAGTGTGGTACGAGTGGTGTGTCCATCTTCCATTCTGTACGGCCGTTTCCCACCAGTGTCCATGACTGTTTCTTTGTCTTCCAGCTGACACTTGCAGGCTAGTGTTCCCCGTGATTCCAGCACAGATCTTTCCCCTTCACATTAGATGTTCTTTCTCAGGATTGCCTCATCTATTTTCATACTTCTTCTTCTTTTTTTTTTTTTCCCCATACTACTTCTAATGATGACTCCTAGAAACCTTCAACTGTTGCTCCAGAGTCATGTGACTTCAATCTACCTTTCCAAAATGATTCCCCCAAACTTCTTTGCATTTCTTATAAGCTGGCCAAACTCAATGTTCTTGAGTATCCCTATGCTGCCTCCTCCATGAAGATGAAACTGAGGTAAGGCCTTTATTGTCAAAGAGTTTAAAGCCCAATGGGAAAGTGTAAAAAGCACATACTTTCACTCAGCATAAGAGAGTGGCACCCAGGGTTGCAAGAGTCCGACAGCAGGAGCGGTTATGCATGCAGGACAGGCTCAGAGGACATACTTGCAAGAGGTGAAGTGAAGTGGGCCTCAAGGGTTGGGTAAGATTGAGAAATGCAGTGATGCAGAGAAATGCATTCCAAGAAAAGCAAAACATAGAGGCAGAAGCGGGTGGGAAGTGTGCGGAGAAGAGAGGGGTTCCATTTGCCTGATGTTGGGCTGTGTTGGGAAGAGCTCATGAAGGGCTTTGATTTATAGGCTCACATGTGAATTTTACTCTACGTGACGTAAGTCGGGGGAGTGATGGTAGGAAGAAAATTAGAAAGGATAGGAGGTAGGATTTTCAGGGCAAGGGAGAGAAAGGGTTGATGATGTCCCTCAGGTTTGGGCCTGAGTGATCAGGAGGCTTAGGATATTACATGTATGAACACTGTAGAGAAAAGAGGAAGCAGGTGGGCTGTGAGACTGAGCTTAGGACATGTAGAGCTGGAAGGGTCTCTGGGGAACACAGGTGGATACTGTTCCCTTCTGCTCCCGGCCTCAATGTTACAGACTGCAGGCTAGTGCAGCCTGGCTCTCTCTCCCATTCCTACCAGCCAGGACCAGCACAGCTTGGTGCCCCACACCCCTTGGTGACCTGAGGCAGTGAACACTGCAGCGTCTCCTCCAGACTCCCGTATGGCGGACACAGATTAGGCCTTCAGTCCTGATGGGCCAGCCTAGGGCTGATCATGAGAACCTTGCTACTTGTCTCCAACTCCTGTGCACTACCTCACAGGACTGGCTGTTGATTATCTCCGAAAATTCTTGTTTCCCTTTTGAGATTTCCTTCTAAAACAGAAACCCTGCTCCCAGGCTGTGCCAGGGCCTGGATATCCATGGACAGAATCCAGAGGCTGAAAGCTGGTCTTTAAAGATAACTTACGGGTTTTCTATCTGTTCCATCAGTCTAGGAGACACCTTGTGGGTTTTGGTCAGTGACCATTTTTTAGCCCCATAGGCTTGGCTTAACTCATCTGTCTATAGGGCCCAGTTCTGGTGCCTGGATCATCCTCAGGGATGGGCCCTGGCCTTTGCCCCACTCCTGGGTGCTACTTCAACAGCACGTGATGTTAGGGACCCCTAGGAAGTCTGAGGTGCCTAGCAGCTGCACAGCACACTCTGCACCTTGCACTCCCTTGGCTCCTTTGATGGAAGCGCTTGGCACCCTGCCTCTCAGGATTTGAAGCTTCCTTTGGATTCTCATCCTTCTGTCCCTACTCCAGTGTTAGGGACACCCGACTGAACACCTGACCCCTATGCTACTACGCTAGAGTCTCTGAACTGCGGGGAGTGCTGGGTGGTGCCCAGTCCACCAAACAGTCCTGCCGTGACTGTTTTTGCTGCTAGTTGCATCTTAGTCCTGACAGTGCCATCACCCAATTCTAGGGAAGTTTCCTTTGTGTTTGTGGTTTGGGGAAGGCAGCAATAAGCCGAAACTGGAGAGAGGTCTGGGAGCGTCCAGGGCCTCCATGACTGATTTAGTCAAATATCTTCAATCACTTTCTTCTTATTCTGAAGTCTTCACATAATTAAAACCATTCCCAGCCAAACACTAAATAAATTTTGCACATGCTGCTTGAATTACTGTGCAAGCTTACCCCAGTGTGACTTTCTCAAAGATTAATATTTCACTGAAACTATCCCTCTGGGGAGGCTGAAGCCAGCACTGTGGAAACTCAGCATTTGCTTTATACAGCGAAACCTCAGGACGGGGCTGCTTTTCACATTTCTCAGACATGCTGCTCATTTGTAAAAGAGAAGCACTCTTGGAGAAGTCCACGTGGCATGAGCCTCAGCTTGTGTTTTTATCTATTCAGATATAAAGTGATGAGAAAATGCAGCTCGAAATGTTATCACATAATATTGGCACATAAAAAGAATTATGATTTCTTAAGCACCTACTATGTGCTGGGTATTGTACGTGCTATGTATCCTTGCAAATGCCCTGCTCTGCTCCTGAAATCTGGGGCTAACTTGAAGACTGCCTTTTCTAGACTCAAGGATTCTCTGGTTTACTGCTAGGTTTGGCCAATGGAAGCATAAGTGGAAGGCTGGCCAGTAGTGGAAAAGAGGAAGCCTGAGTATTCCCTCTCTCTCTTTCTTTCTTTCTTTTCTTTTCTTTTCTTTCTTTCTTTTTTTTTTTTTTTGAGATAGAGTCTCACTTTGTTGTCCCCTGGGTAGAGTGCCAATGGCATCATTCCAGCTTACAGCAACCTCAAATTTTTGTGCTCAAGTGATCAATCCTCCTGCCTCAGCTTCCTGAGTAGCTGGGACCACAGGCACCCACCATGATGCCTGTCTAGTTTTTCTATTCCCAATAGAGGAGGAATCTTGCTCTTGCTCAGGCTGGTCTTGAACTCCTGAGCTCAAGCAATCTCCCTGTCTTGGCCTCTCCAAGGTCTGGCACTCACAGGTGTGAGCCACCATGCCCACCTTCTCTCTCTTCTTCAAGTATCTCCTCCATCAAAGGCTGCATCTTCCCCATGGCTCCAGCTCACACCATTTGGGTCATCCATGGTTCCAGATGTCAGGAGTTATCAGTGCCAGTAATGGCTCAGAAACAATTCATTCTGTGTTAAAGCCTGTGTCTGGCAATTTTAGCCCCACAAACCCTGACTCCCGTCACTGTGACGGAGTTTGTTTGGAAGTACTTACATACCAGACCCTGTGCTGGCCACCACAAATGCAGAAGGCTGGGGCCTGGGATCCCTGACTGCCAGGAGCTCATAGTCTTTATCCTGAAGTGGTCTTTAGAGGCCAAGACCTGACTGTTTCACTGTGATAGGCTGGATATGAAGCCAAAGTTTTCAGGCTAAAGATGGAAGATGGGAGAAATGGAAAGACAAAGTGTGAGTTTCCATGAAGATATTTGGCTGTGAAGGGCAGGAGAGCGAGTGATAAGAAACTGTAGGGCAGGCTGAGCAAAGAGAAGATCATTTAAGGGTGGGGTAATTCTGTAAGTTTACAGAAGATAAGGCCAGTAGATCAAAAGAGAGAGAAAGATTGAGGGATGATTGGGAAAAACTAGAAAATGTTTGAGCTAGATAGATAACATGCTTATATACACATTTGTGCTCATGTATGTCTGTGTGTTTCTGTGCACACACACAGACACAGATATCGGGTGAGAAGGTAAGGAGAAAGAGAAAGACCGGGGGGAAGTTTGAGAGAGAGAATTATGCATGTATATATAATCTCTCTATATGTGTGTTATCTATATATCTATCTATTCATCCATCTGCCTACCTATTTATATAGAGAGATGGAGATCATTCAAAAAAGGAAAGTGAAAGAAGAATCAATCATTAGTGGACCGATGTCCATAGGAAGAAGGAGGAAATGATTTTATCAAAAGCACAATAGAGACAGGAGGAAGGAAGGTTACAATAAGATGGTAGGGACAGGAGTAAGATGTTAGGTAGGGTGGCCTCTATTTTCTCTGGGAGCCTGGGAAGATTTAAGAGACAGGTGAGGATAGAGAAGTGAGTTAAAAAAAAAAAGTAGAGATTTGGTACATCTCTGGGGAATGAGAAAGTGAAATGTCAGGGACATACATGTAGGTTTTCCTAGCAACATCGAGGTTCTTGATTGATTTGGTTTGTCAACCAAACATTTGCAGTGATGCAAATATAAATGTTCTTTTTTAAAAAAGAGAAGAACTTAGTCTGTGGGCAGGAGAGCAGGCAGATGTATGTTGGACTGGTTTGGGAGTTAGGCTAGAAGGTGGGGGGGGCAGAAGAAGGGTCCTAGTGGGTGCAGAGGAGAGCAGGTGTTATTGCGGTAGTAGGCTGCATGGAGAAGCCGCAGGTAGGGGGAGAGTGATAAGCCAGGGGAATATGGAGAGGATGGAAGCCAGAGCCTCAGAGAGAGAAATGGAGAACATGGAGAAATGGGATAGAAGTTCTGATTAGAGACTGGGGATTCTGAGTGTGAGTCATTTACCCAGAAAACCATCCTATAGCATTAGTTCTGTGCTAGCATAGAACTAGCACCGTTCTAAAACCATCCTTAGCATTAGGATCTGGGAACAAAGAGAAGAATTAAGACATGGGCCATGCTTTTAAAGACTTTGTAAGGGTTAGGGTTAGTAATCCCTCAGAGGTGATGACTTTGCATGTGATGACAAGGTCCAGGAAATGTCCTTGATTTGTTGCAGTGTTTTGGAGAAGATGGTTGAAGCAACGTGAGCCAAGTGGCCGGTAGGTTAGCATGTTGGATGTGTCATTCATAGGTGCTTGTCAGCCCTATAGGAAAAAGCAGGTTGTCTGCTCCGTCACTCCAGGGCCACATGTGTCCTCTCCCCAGCTTGTGATGTGAGGACTGTTTTTCCATTTGAGCCTCTGCCCCTCCAACTCCATGTGACTGCCCTGGAGTCAGTCCTTGATGTATTTCATGACTGCAGAGTGGAGGGTCAATGGGATGCTTCTTTGGTACACGAGTCTGCAGGAAACTACTGATAACATGCCTCAGATTTCTGTTTCTTTTTTGCCTTTAATTTCTTGGCATGTAAAATGGAGATAGGAAGGTGAGGCAAAAATCCTTTGTGGGGCAGAAGCAGCTGAGATAAGTCTCTACAAAGTCATCAACAAGCAGAAGTCAGATGCTGCAGGAGTTGGCAGGTGCAGTGATGAGGAATGAATAAGTGCACATGTGTAGAGGGGCGGCTCCACGCTCGGAGCTTGGTGACTAATGGTGTTCTTCCTTACACAGGCCTAAGTGAAGCTGGCAGCAGAGAGGAGCTTCCCTAGTTGGGCTGAGCAGGAGCCTGACCCTTCTGCTTGGAAGGCACAGGCTGTGGAAATCCACACATCAGCATTTCCAGATTTTTAGTGCCCACACAGAGCGGCGTCAGACTTCAGTTTATGGCCCCATCTGGGCATTGCTATTTGGGAACTAAATTCCCTCCCTTCCTGTTCCAGAGAAGTTGGACTGCCAACTTCACTGATGAGGGGCCAGATAGGCAGGGCCCAGTCTAGCTGTTTTGTGGGTTTTGGCTGATGGGAGAGGAGAGGAAATATGTACCTTTGATCTTTTATCTCTTGCTTCCTCTCTGCTATGACCTTGGGAGGTTGGTTTCTCAGGCCGTCTAGTCCAAATTCCAGATTAAAACTCTAGCACTGGGCTTTCTCCTCTCAGGGGATGCTATTCATCCCTCCAAGAATCTAGACACACACCACCAAGGCTTCTCGGTAGGGTTCATGATGACCAGATCTAAAGCATGATGTGATCTTCCAGATATGTGATTTTTTTTTCTTCTCTCTTTCAGAGTCTGAGAAGACAACTGGAGTCAATCAAGTTTTAGAGCTTCTATTGGCTGATACCAATATCATTAGGGATGAACTGTTCTTATCAGAAACATCTCAGCTCCTGACAGCACACTCTCTCCAGGTAGCTGAAGGAATAATGACATTCCCACTCCCTGAGTGTCATGTAATGAGACAGTTACCTATATGGGTACTTACGTATGAGGGGGCACTCACTGCTGCTATTTCAAGATGAAATATACTACTGCCAGGTACATTTCATTTTACACTTGGCCATTCAGTGATTTTACTCAGTGTAGAGGGGTGGATTTGAGGTTTTGGAAGATATAAATTTGCAGCAATGGGAAGAATAAGGATACCTCTAAAATGGAAGCCACTGGGGAAAAAATGCATGCAATTAGCCTTCAATCTAAGAATGGTGCTCACAAGACACGGTTTATTGTCATTTTCACCAGGAGACCAGCATGTGGTCAGGATGACAAGAATCTGAGATGTAGGTGTTAGAAACAAGCTCTTTCCTTTCAATCATGGTGTGGTTTGTTAGTAACTAGATAAAGGAGCTTTGGGGCATGGATGAGAGGAAACTGTAGATAGGGAGATTTCCAAGAATTGGTAGGGACTGTCCAAAGGAAGTGTACTGTGATGCTGGCTGACTGGCCTTAGAGTGTTCTCTAGATATAATTTATCTCTAGAATGGCATGAGGTTAATACAAAGGGTTATCATTGAGAGAAAGGCCTGGCTTTGAAAATACACAGCCCCTTAGTTGTAATTCTGCCCTCATGAATGTAATCCTCAGGATTGATGTGTTTAGAGAAGGATATTATCTAGATCTTAAGCCAACAAGTTCTCTAGTTACAAATTAAAAAGCCAGTGTTAGTTGGGGATGTGCTTTCTTAAGGGCTGGGTGGCTGGGATTCATTCTCCCAGAGCTTTGTGGCTTCTGATCGCTGGCAGCAGTGAGTTGTTGGCCCCATGCTGTCCTGATCAAAGCACTGGGAGCTGCCGAGCAGCCCCTCTCTTTGACACCTTTCTGACTGTGTTGGTGATACACCTCAGACACTGAGAATTGTGTAGGCTGCTTAATGAAGTGGTGATGTTTGTTCTAGAATGAGTCTCTCAACCTTGGCACTATTGACACTCTGGTCAGACAGTTTTTGGCAGTGGAGGGCCTGCCCTGTGCACTTAGGAGGTTTCACAGCTCCCTGTTCTCTGCTCAGTACATGCCAGTACCAGACCCCATGGTAGCTGTGACAACTAAAGACATCTCTAGGCATTGTCAGATGTTCCCTGCAGGCAAAACTGCTGTGGATTGAGAACCACTGTTCTAGAAGCTAACAGTGATGAAGGGCTTTCTTGAGGAATAGAACACAAAATTGCATTTAGGAGAGAATAAGTGCTTCATTCCCTCACCTTTATGTGGTAGGAGAAGCAGAAATGTTTTTTCTTATTAAATCATGGTTGTGTACATAAATGTAATCATGGGGCACAATGTGCTGGTTTTATATATAGTTTGAAATATTTTCATCGAACTGGTTGACATAGCTTTCATGGCATTTTCTTAGTTATTGTGTACACACATTTATATTCTACATTTAGTAAGTTTCACCTGTACCCTTCTAAGATGCACCGTAAGTGTGGACCCACCAGTTACTCTCCCTCCGCCCATCCTCCCTGCTCCCTTCCCCTCCCTTGCCCCTTTCCCCATATTCTTGTGCTGTAATTGGGTTACAGCTTTCATATGAAAGCTATACATTAGTTTCATAGTAGTGCTGAGTACATTGGATACCTTTTCTTCCATTCTTGGGATACTTTGCTAAGAAGAATATTTTCCAGCTCCATCCATGTAAACATGAAAGAGGTAAAGTTTCCATCTTTCTTTAAGGATTAATAAATTGTGGTATATGTACACCATGGAATACTATGCAGAAATGTTTTGATGACAGGGTGAACTGCCCGTGGAAAGTGTCCAGGGACACTGCAGCTGGTTCATTCCTGTTAAGGGAGGTCTTGACAGCAGAGTTTGTCTCTCGGGTTCATCACTTCTCTGACGTCTACAGACCTCATCTCACCTGAACCAACTCTCCTTTATCAAGTCCTGTCCTCTGGCTTAAAGTCCGCAGGAAGGTGCTCTGAAACTGCTTGAAGAACCAAAATGTATGACAGGGTCAGTGAGGAATGGCCCTCTGGCCCAGTTCCAATTTATGTAGTAAAGATGGCACTAAGTGAAAGTCTCCTGGGCCTCTGTTGTGTGGTATCACAGTGCCAGGCTGAAGGGGATTATGTAGAGCAGCATCTCTCAAACTATACTGGGTATCTTGTAAAATAAGATTTTGAATTGGTAGGTCTGGGGTGGTGATCAGGATTAACCTCCCAAGTAATGTCAATGATGCTGGTCCTTGTGCAATATTTTGAGTGATTAGGATCTAGGCTAGGGTTCTGCAAATGATGGCCAAATTGGGACCAAGCACTATTTGTGTAATAAAATTTTATTATAGCATAGCCACACTCAATCATGGATAATTACCGAAGGCTGCCTTTGTAACACAATGGAAAAGTTGAGTAGCTATGACACAGACTCTTGGCCCTTTACAGAAAAGCTGTGCTGACCCTTGCCCTAGACTGACTTGTCCCGTGTGGACCATGGAGGGTCTTCCATGGAGGACCTGTCCAGAGGTCATCTTTTCTCTGACTTGGCCTAACTTCTCTGCCCCTCTTTCTCCTGCTTCGGGCCCCTGTGACCTTCTGTATTGGCACCTGGGGCAGGGAGACTCAGGAAGAGTTTCTGTGCCACAGTAAGGCTTTGTCTCGCATATGGTTCTCTCATGGTCTTGGGTCAGCCCTTGTTGTCCTTTAGTCTTGAAGGTGACTCACCCTCAGATCTGTCATTGTGGTTTTCTTTCTTTCATTTTGTTTTAACTTTTTTTTATTGTTGGGGATTCATTGAGGGTACAGGAAACCAGGTTACACTGATTGAATTTGTTAGGTAAAACACAATCTTATAATTGTGTCTTGCCCCTGAAAGGTGTGTCACACACCAAGACCCCCACCCCCTCCCTTCTTCCCTCTCTGTGCTCCCCCTTTCCCCTCCCCCTCCCTCCTTCTCTCTCTTTCTCTCTCTCTCTGCTCTCCCCTTCCCACCCCCGACTGTGTACTATGTCATTAATTGTCCTCATATCAAAATTGAGTGCATGGGATTCATGCTTCTCCATTCTTGTGATGCTTTACTAAGAATAATGTGTTCCACTTCTATCCAGGTTAATAAAAAGGCTGTAAAGTCTCCATCTTTTTAATGGCTGAATAATATTCCATAGTGTACATGTACCACAGCTTGTTAACCCGTTCCCGGGTTGGTGGACATTTAGTGTCATTAGGCCTTTCATTCATCCAGCCACCCAGCCACCCAGCCATCCAGCCAGCTGGCATTTATTGAGAGCCTCCTTTCATCAGGCACCATGCCAGGGGCTGAAGTAATAAGAATTTATAAGATGCCCCTTCAGTTTAGGAGACAAACATGTAAACTGATAATTCCAATTGCAGTATCCTAAATGCAGTATTAGGAGAATATTTGGTTACTTTGGTAGCCAAAGAAGGGCTTTTGGAAGATTCATGGGGAGCTTCACGGCAATAGACCTTTCTTGTTTGTTTGTTTTTTTTAATTTGTATCATTGTAAGGGGCACAAGTGCAGTTTTGTTACATGATATAGCCCTTAGTGCAGCCATTACCCAAGTAGCTTACATTGTACTCATTAAGTAATTTCTCATTCCTCACCCCTCTTACCATCTCACCCCTTCAAGTCTCCAGTGTCTGTTATTCCATACCCTCTGTCCACTTGTACACATTATTTAGCTTCTACTTACAAATGAGAACATGCAGTATTTGACTTTCTCTGTGTGTTATTTCACTTAAGATAATGGATTCCAATTCCATCACTGTTGGTATAAAAGATGTGATTTCAATTTTTTTATGGTTAAAGAATATTCCATTGGGGGTGTTCGTTGTGTGTATTTTTATATAGATCACATTTTCTTTATCCAGTCATACTTTGGTTAATCCATGTTTTTGCTGTTGTGAATAGTGCTGTGATAAACATGTGAGGGCAGCTGTCTTTTTGACGTAATGACTACTTTTTCTTTGGTTAAATACCCGGTAGTGGGATTGCTATATCAAGTAGTAGTTCTATTTTTAGTTCTTTGAGAAATCTCCATATGTTTTCCATAGAGGTTGTACTAATTTACATTCCCATCAACAATGCATGAGTTTTTTTTTCCTCCACATCCTCTCCAACATCTGCTATTTTTCAATTTTTTAATAATAGTCACTCTGACTGGTGTAAGATGGTATCTCATGTAGTCTTTTTTTTTTTTTTCTCATGTGGTCTTAATTTGCATTTCCATAATTAGTGATACTGATCATTTTTTTTCATATGCTTCTTGGCCATTTGTATGTCTTCTTTTGAAAAATTTCTGTTCAAAAGTCCCAGTTTTTAATAGGTTATTTGTGTTTTATTGAGTTGAGTTCCTCATAGATTCTGGTTTTTTCAAATTGTGACTTATAATTAAATTTTACACAAATAAATTTTACATTTATTGATACATGTTTCACCTGTTAATTCTATAAATGTGACAGAATTATAGTAATTTACTGTTCATTTTTTAATATTTGACGTTTGTTAATTTAATATTTGTTGTTTTGGTTTTACTTAAAATTAAGCCATATTTGTAATGTGATAGAATTAGAATTCTATTGACTTTAATTTTAATACCATTAAAATATGACTCTGTTACCATTTCTGTCAATTTAAACAAAATTTGATTGTAGGATTCTCTAAATGAAGAAACCTTCAAAATTAACTGTTGTACCTTATCAAAATTTAATTATTGTTATTATTATTATTACTGATGTGTAAAATTTTGGTAAAATATGCATAACAAAATTTATCATCTTAACTTATTTTAAAGTGTACAGTTCGTTGGCATAAGGTACATTTACTTTATCGTCCAACCATCATCATTATCTATCTGTAGAACTCTTTTTAGCTTGCACAACTAAAACTTTGCACCCTGTACCCTGTATAAAGATTCTCTTTTCCTCTCTTCCTCTAGTTTCTTAAAATCACTATCCTACCTTCTATTGCTACGAATTGAACTACTCTAGCTATTTCATATACTTGGAATTACTTGATATCTGTCCTTTATGACTGGCTTATTTCATTAGCCTAATGTCCTTAAGGTTCCTACATGTTGCAACATGTGTCAGAATTCCTTCCTTTTAAAGGCTGTGAGTAATATTCCATTATATGTATATACTACATTTTGTTTATTCATTCATCCGTGGATGGACATTTGGGTTACTCCAGCCTTTTGGCTATTGTGAATAATGCAGCTCTCAACATTGGTGTGCAAATTCTGTTCAAGTGTCTGCTTTCAATTCTTTTGAGTAAACACCCAGAAGAGGAATTGCTAGGTCATGTAGCATTCTATTTTAACTCTTTCGAGGAACTGCCATACTTTTTTTATAGTGGCTGCACAATTTTATCATCCCACCAACAGAGTGCTAGTGCTCCAATTTCCTCACATTCTCTTCAGTACTTGTTATTTTCTGATTTTTTTGATAGTAATCATACTAATGGGTATGAAGTGATATCTCACTGTGGTTTTAATTTGCATTTCTTTAATGCTTAGTGGTATTGAACATCTTTTCTTCTGCTTATTGACTATTCATGTATTATTGGAGAAATGTCTATTCAAGTCTTTTGCCCATTTTTAAATTGGATTTTTTTGTTGTTGAGTCATAGGAGTCTGATGTTAGGAATTAGGGTATATAGGACTCTGGATATTAACTCCTTATTAGATATATTATTTGCACATATTTTATCCCATGAGGGGGTTCCTTTTCACTCTCTTGTGATTTTTGATGCACAGAAGTTTTTAATTTTAATGAAGTTCATCTTAGCTATTTTTACTATTGTTGTCTGTGATTTTCGTGTCATATCCGAGAAACTACTGTTAAATTCCATGTCATGAAGCTTTATACTATGTTTTCTTCTAAGAGTTTTATAAAAATTTTAGCTGCTGTCTTTTTTAATGTAGTGTGATGTAAGGGTCCAAGTTAATTCTTTTGCATGTGGATATTCAGTTTTACTAACATTATTTGCTAAGATGATAGTCCTTTCCCCATTGAATGATTTTGCACTCTTGTTAAAAGACATTTGAACACTTACATTCTAATTCAAGGATTGATTTGAGGGATATTTGTTCTCTTCCATTGGCCTGTGTGTCTGTTTTATGCCAATCTCATACTTTTTGATTACTAAGGATTTGTAATAAGTTTTGAAATCAGGAAGAGTGAGACTTCCAACTTTGTTATTTTTCAAAGTTGTTTTAGTTTTTTGGTGTCCCCTGAGATTCTATATGAATTTCAGCATAGATTTTTCTATTTCTGCAAAAAACCATATTGATATTTTGAAACTGCTATGGAACTTTTGAATTCTCTTAAATGAAACATTTGCCAGACAGATGAGAGGAAGGAAGGGGGACAGTTGAACAAGACGAAGAGCGTGATCAAAAGTATGGAAAGATGAAAGAGCTTGGTGTATTTGGGGAATTAAAAGTAACCTGGTATTTTTAAAGCATTAAGCGTGTTTGTGTTTCTGTGTGCACATGTGTGCAACTTGGATAGGAGGTAAGTTAGGAGCTAGTAGGGGTCAGATACTGTGGAAGAGGGCATGGGTTGCATTAAGAAGTTCAATGGGAATTTGTTACAGGGCTGCGTTGTGAGACTATGTGATAGTGGTTGTCTTGTAGAAAGAAGACTGTTGGTGAGAGTGGGAGCTACAGTTGAGCAGGACAAAGACGTCAGAGGCAAGACAAGGTAGAAGACTGTTGCAGAATTATCAGAAATGAAGGGATGAGACTTGTACTATGGTAGCGTTAGAGGAGATAGGCAGGAGCTAATGGATTTGAAATAGCCACGTCTCACTGCATGCTTGGAAATATTGCAATAGCTTCACTCTTTTCCTGGGTCCTTAGGTCCACAGACCTGCAGAATAGCCTCTGAACTCAGGGTGGTCATTCTGACCATTCATTTATGTCATCCACTTGTCACCTTTTAGGAACTCAAATAAATGGTTGCTACATGAGGCCTTGGCTCAGAGGGTCTGGCCCATGCTCTGGCTCAGAGGCTCAGGAATCCCTCAATTGTAGTCAGCCCCTTCTCAGAACCCCTGAAGCTCTCACTCCTTGTTCTGCCACCAGAGGTCTCTGACCACTCCAGGGACCTGTGGTAGTTGCTTCTCACCTGTGAGTTGGTCTTTTCCGTTGAGTGAGAGTGCACTTTTCTGTTGTAACCCATTCCATCCACCTTGTGGAATTGCAGCTCTCTAGGCCCTCTAAAGGTGGCCCGCGTTACTGATGTCTGTAATCCTCTGAGTTCTTTCCCAGAGAACTGGAGCCTTCTGCTTCTCTAGCTTTCCCTGACCTGACATTTCTTTGTACTCTGGGACTCAGTTCCCTGCCCTTTGCTCACCATAATATTGAAAGGGAGTCAATGGACTCTTCGCCACTTCTCTCCCCCTCATACTCAGGAGCTCTCTGTGAAGCTTTTGCTGAGTGAGCTGGGTACTGATGAGGTTGGGTCGGAGCCACTGAGGTAGCTGGGTAGAGGAGCTGCTCCTCCAGCCAGGGGCCGAGTCACTGAACAGTGAGATCCCAAGGCCCTGTTCTGGCCCCTGGAGGGATGATTCTGTAGGTAGATGCTCAGTGGACTGTGTGTGTGTGTTTGGCCCATCATAGCCACAGGTAGAGTCATGGAGTTGGGACAGGGAGCAGGCTCAAGCTCCCAAATTCTGGTGGGCATTTTAAAACTGGAACCATTTTGGCAACTGTGCACAACCAGCACTGGCCCACTGCCAAGGACACGCATTTGTAACCTGACGGATGAGGCAAACTGATCAAGGTACACAAGTGTCATCAGTACAAGCTCCGGGAAAGCAGAACAAGAGAGGAGAGGACTGTGGCTTGGACACTAGAGATTTAGACCCAAGGGGCTGCAAATAAGATTGTGGGGAGATTGCAATAAAGAGTACCAGGATAGGTAAGAGAGAGTGTTAAAGTGGAGAGATGGGGAAGAGCAAGGGGAAAGGCCAGGGAAATAAAGGATACAAAGAGTTACTGCTTCCTTGCAAACCAATAGACTCTCTTGAGCAAAGAGGACAAGACCCCAGATCTTTGCGGCCTCTGGCTGGAGAGCTCACTGGCATCAGGAGACTGGCTCTTTCTTCTTGAGCTCGGGCTCTTTGGAATATGGCTTCAGAAAAGCAGCATACATCTCATCACTTGCTTTGTATTCCCAACAGAAGAGAAGAGAGGGAGTGTGGCCACGCTGACTCAGCCAAAGCATCTCCAGGACGTCTTCTCTGGATGCCACATGAGGCTGCCCCTCAGCCACAGCACTGAGCGCACGGAGATGGCTTTGCTCAGCAACATCCTAGCAGCTTACTCCTTTGTCTCAGGTAGTTACCTGGTCTGGCTGGGGCAGGGCTGGAACCTGGGGCCTGAGCTGGCGCTGTCCAGTGGCTGGCTATCTCCCACCTTATACTCAGGAGAGAAACACTGTGTTAGGGGTGGAGTGAGGGTTCCACTCTGCAGAGGTTTGAGATGAAAGGTCTTCTGGTTTGGAGTTAAGCTTGGCGTTCTCTAATTTGGCAAATGAAGGGTTCTAAGAGCTTTATCTTACTGAAAACATTTGGTTTCCTTTCAGCTCAAGTGAGTGAGTGAAGTAGCCTGGGGCTGCTGTTGGCTTCTGTCACTACACGTAAGCTCTGAGGAGGGACGGGGCTGATGGAGCACCTCAGCCTGGTTGTTTCTATGCAGTTCTCAACCTCACATGGGCTGCCCATGTGTGAGTGTGTGTTTGGGTGTGTGTGTATGTGTGTTCTCTGCTTCAAGAGCAGTCTGAGATGTTTGATATCTTGCAGGAGAGAAATGGTGGCACAGGGCACCTGTGTCTAGGGGAATCTGATATTAGTCCCTTCCTTGGTTCAAAGTTGGACTCTGCAGGAAGATGGCTGACTTTCTCTTCAAGATCATTTCTTGAAAACAGATGCTGTACATAGAAAAGGAGCCATTTAAAAACATGTGAAAATGCTCAGTGGTTTGAATGATCCAACTGCTTCTCTGTTGCTTGAGTGAGTTATAAATTATTTGATATATTGCTTTTGTTTTGTTTTGTTTTGCCCGATATCTCTAGAAGTTACATAAAAAGGAAAGGACTATTAGATTTATTTTGGACAAGGACTGGTTTTACTTTTTAATTTTCTAGGCAGGGGTGATATGTGGTGAATTAAGAGTTCAAATGCAAAGCCTCACATTTCTATTTATAAGGGCAAATCTAAGCCAAGGTTGAGGGTTCCTTGAGCCAAGGAAATTCATGGCTTCTTTTCATGAGAAGATTTTGGATGATGTGCAACCTGATTTCAGAAAGAACGACGTCTCTGGGCTTCCCCGGCTGGCTCCTTGGTGATTGGCAAGATGCAGCATGTAAGGTGTGTGCGCCTCAAGTCCAGGACTCTGCCTTCTTGGATCAGGGAAGGCGTAGGTCATCGGTCAGCTTCTTACCTCCTTAAGGATGTCTAGAGGCCTCCTTCAAAGGTACCCACACATCAGAGGAATCTCACCTTAGCTCTTTCTTCAAGGCTATCTTGTGGAGAAAGGACAGTAAAGCTAGACAAGAGATGTGTGGAACTCTGTCATCATGTTTTCACAAGTGATCAAATGAAGATTCCTTAACTTGGTAGTGAAGATATACCCAAAATGAAGTAGGGATGGGCAGAGAGGGTCTGGAGTTTCCTAGACCTCAAAGGACACCTGCAAATCAGCAGTCGCAAGAAAATATCTCAGGTGATAGCCAACAGAGTACTGGACTTTGGAGCTCTGCTCAGCACAGGAGTGTCTGGCAGTTTTCCATGTCAGCCAGTGTGACCCTGAGTGTGGCCATTGAAAGTGGTAACTCATTGAATGGTCTCTGTTGACCATGTGTCTTGTGATCTTGTCAAGGTTAAAAGGGCACATGGCCTTTTTTTTTCCCTCTTCTCCAGACTTTGTCCTTTCCACCCCATTCTCTTGACTTAACTTGGAATGAAGGAAGACAGTGCTCCTTTTAAGTAAGTATGAGCTAAGATAAATAAATACATAAAGAAAGAAATAAGTGTGTGTGTATGGAAATGGAATGTAGGGTGGCTAAAGTGAAATTTGTTAGATCCAGTAAATAGACTTGATGACTGAAAATTGATTCTGAAATTAGGAACACTCCCTGATGAATAAAGAAAATTTAAAATAGGAATGTGAATGTAACAGATGGAAATAACCATTGTTTTAAGAAAAAATCAAATAAACAGATTGGAAGCAATAATGAAAAGTATGATAGGAGAAAATTATGGAAAATGTCCTAATCTTACAGCTCTCTCCTGTTCTCATTTTTGTTATATCTGATCTTCAACTCCATGAGGCCCCAAACCCCTCCTGTTTTCTCTCAGTGCCACTTGTCTTGATCCATGTGGTCCGTTACTTCAGCAATACACTAACACATTTACTAACACACAAATGCCTTATTTGGTCCAGCTTCTGAGAAAACAACAGGGGAAACCCTACCTTCTGAGTGCATTGTGTATCCTATTCAATTTCCGTGTGCGTGTGTTCTTGTTCGGGGGGGCTGTCTGAAATGGGAGAGGTGGAGGTAAAAGTGTGTGTCTGGGAGAGTCTCATATTCCCCCCATTTTGGTTCAAAGTTGGAGTCTATAGGAAGATGGCTAATGTTCTTCTCAAGAACGTTTCTTGAAAACAGATGTCGTTCACATAAAAGGAGCCATTTAAAAGCACATGAAAATGCTCAATGGTTTGAATGATCAAACTGCTTCTTGGCTGTTTGAGTAAGTTTTTTTGATACTCTGCTTTTGTTTTCACCTGATGTCTCTAGATGTTACATAAAAAGGAAGGGACTAAGTTTCCCTTTAGGTTTCCTTTGGGCAAGGACTAGTTTTATTTTCACATATCAACTTCCACAGGGTTGATACGGGGTGACTTAACACTCCCTCTGCACCCAAGTTACCAAGTGCTTCTCCAGTTGCAATTTGAAGTTACTCAAAATGTATGATCTCCAATATCAGCTAAGCCTTTTACATAGTGATTTAATCTTGCTCTTTGCTTTCGGATACATCTGGTACCCATTCTTTACAACAGCCATTTCAAACCTTGAAATAATTTTAATAATTTAAAATATCTGCTTACCAAAATAGGCCCTAAAAGTAAATTACAAGTGACAAATTAAGAAAAAAAGAGTAGCATTAATGAAAAAACATTGAAGTTTTTAACATATAAAGAGCCCTTACAAATTATAAAAGTGTCCCAAAAGAATAATTGCCAAAGGACAAGAATTAGCAGTTTGCAAAAGAAAAAAGTATAAATTATTAATAAAACCTAAAGAGCTCAAATTTTAGCAAAAACAAAATGGAAACATCAATGAGATTAATATGTTTATTTTATAAACTTCTCAAAGATTTGAGTGATTATGTATACAACTTTAGTCTTGGAAAAAAGTGTGGGGATTGGAGCGTTTGCATACAGTGCTTCTGGAATTGTGAATTGCTGCAACACTCTATAAATAGTGATTTGGCCATATGCACCCAAAGCATTAAAAAACATATATAGCTAGAAATGTCACTTCTAGGAACTTCTCCTAAGGAAATAATTAGGGATATAGGTAGAAATTTTACTATGAAAGTAATTTATCTCAAAACCATTTATAACACAGGCAGTAAACAAATTAGAAAAAATGGTGATTATTAATTGAAATAGAAAAGTATTTATGACATGATGTTGGGTGAATAAAGCCTGTTACCACACATTATATACAATATATTCCCATTTATGTGTGTATACTCATATATAGATATGTAACCACATTTTACTATAAATTATATCAGGGTACCAAAATGGTACAGGTTTGTGTATATATGTTTTATTTTCTTCTGGTTAGCTGTATTTTTATTTGTTCTATAATTCACTGATATTATTGCAAAATACGAATGTTGTTTTATTGGAATATTAAATTTTTAATTATATCATACATGCATTAGACAATTATCACTCCCCTATCTTTTTTGCCTTCCTTTTCAAAGTGTCCTGAAAATTACCACTTGGTTATACTATAAGTACGTCAAATTCAACCTGGCCTAGAATGGAATATTGTTTTTCCCTTTAAATACTCCTTCTATTGCTTAGCCACCTAGGACATCACCTAATATGGACATATGATTTTTAATCTTTTTTTTTTAACGCTAGAAGCAGGGCCTGCTCACTTTTTTTTTTATTGTTCAAGATTCATTGAGTGTATAAAGAATTAGGTTATACTGACTGCATTTGTTAGGTAAAGGCCCTCTTATAACTGAGTTCTGCCCCCAAGAGGTGTGCCATACACTGTGACCCTCCTTCCTCCACCCTCCTCCCCTCTCCCGGCTCCCTCATTCCTCTCCCCCAACTTTTTATTAGATCATCTGCCTTCATATTAGAATTGAGTACATTGGATTCTTGCGATACTTTACTAAGAATGTGTTCCACCTTAATCTGGGTTAATACAAAAGATGTAAAATCTCTAACTTTTTAAATGACTGAATAGTATTCCATGGCATTGATTTTTAATATTTTTTCTGTTATGTAGGTGTGTAGTTGTTCATCTACTGGCTTCATACTAGTATTGAGTACACTGGATACTTGTTTTTCCATTCTTATGATACTTTACTAAGGAGAATATTCTTCAACTCCATCCAGGTTAATACCAAAGATGCAAAATCTCCATCTTTTTTATGGCTGAATGTGAAAGTTCTTTTTTTCAGTTTCACATATGATTTTGTTTTGATTTAGAGTCTTTAAGAGGGACAGCTCCACCCCCTAACCACCCATGATTAGGAGAGAGAATGGAAATATTTTATTACTTACAAGCCCTGGGGGTACACAGCACACCTGGGGGCACACATAAGTCAACGAACACAGTCAGGGAGAAGGAAGGATCTGTGGGCCAACAACTTCATTGGGGTCCAGGGCAGATATCCTTCAGAAACCTCTCCAAAGAAGAAAAATGAATGGCCCAAAAAACACATGAAAAAATGTTCATTGTCCCTAATCATCAGAGAAATGCAAATCAAAGCCACCTTGAGATACAGCCTAACCCCAGTGAGAATAGCCCACATCACAAAGTCCCAAAGTTGCAGATGCTGGCATGGATGTGGAGAGAAGGCAACACTATTGCACTGCTAGTGAGATTGCAAACTGATACAACCTCTATGGAAAGAAGTATGGAGAATTCTCAAAGAACTAAAAGTCAACCTTCCATTTGATCCTGCAATCCCATTAGTAGGTATCTACCCTGAAGAACAAAAATCATTCTACCACAAGGACATTTGCCACTAGAATGATTTTTAACCTTTGATGTACCTTCTTCACGGCTCATTTCCAGCTGGATAGGGTAGCCTCTTAACTGCATCCCCACCACTTTGTTCACACCATTATCATATTGATTTCAGCCCCATCCTATTTTTGCCTGCCTTGCCATCATGGCATTTTTCACAGTCTTCCTGCCTCCAATCTTGCTTCACAGTCTATATTTTTGCAGCAAAATGATCTTTCCAAACTGCAGGTGTGGTGATGCAACTCTTTATTTTTGAGGCTTCCTCAGTGCATCCTCATTATCTCTGGGATAAAATCCAAATACTTTTGTGTGGTTTAGCAGTTAGGATTGTTTTCAGCTGCAAATAATGGAAAATCCCAACTAGGTAGCCTAAATACATGTCTTGCTCACATAAAGAAGAGGAGGTGGGTGGTTACTAGCATTAGCCCATTGGCTCAAAAATGTAGAGTCAGCATACTTCTTTCTGAGTCTGGCTTATTTCACTCATCACAGCATCCTCCAGTTTCATTCGCAATATCTCCTTTATTAAGGCTAAATCATATTCCATTGTGTATATGAATATATCATAGTTTTTTAATCTATTCTGTCATCAGTGGACACTTAGGTTGTTTCCATATTTTGGTTATTATGAATAGGACTACAATGAGCCTGGGAGTCCAGACATGTTACTGCAAGGTGCTGATTTTATTTCCTTTGGGTATGTTACCCAGCCAGAGAGAGAAAAATACTGCATGATTTCATTTATATGTGAAATCTTAAAGAAAGGAAGGAAGGAAGGAAGGCAGAAAGGAAGGAAGGAAGGAAAGGAGGGAGGGAGGGAAAAGAAATGGTGAAACTGTAGAAATATAGAGTGGAATGGTGGAATTGTGGTTATCGGGGCTGGGAAGAGAGAGAAGGAAGTAGGTCAAAGGGCATAAACTCACAGTTGTGTAGGATGAATGTGTCTCGAGATCTAAAGTAGGGCACGAGGATGATGGTGTATAACATTGTGTTGTATTCTGAAAATTTGCTAATAGAGTAGATGCTAGGTGCTTTACCACAAAAAGAAATTAAAACGGTAACCAAGGAAGGTGATGGGAATATTAATTTATTTGACTGTAGTAATCATTTCACTATTGTATATATATCAAGACATAATGTTGTACACCTTAAATATATATCACAAGTAAAAAAATGTAGGGGCCAACAGCTTTGTGATTCTCATGGCTTTTCTTTTTTTTGAGACAGAGTCTCACTATGTCACCCTGGGTAGAGTGCTGTGGTGTCACAGCTCACAGCAACCTCAAACTCTCGGGCTTAAGCGATTCTCTTGCCTCAGTCTCCCAAGTAGCTGGGACTACAGGCGCCCGCCACAATTCCCAGCTATTTTTTGGTTGTAGTTGTCATTGTTACTTGGCAGGCTCGGGCTGGATTCGAGCCCGCCAGCTCCGGTGTATGTGGCCCTAGCCACTTGAGCTACAGGCTCCAAGCCAGCCTTTTCTTTTATACTTGTCATCTCACAGCTAAAGAGTGGTTTCTGTTGTTCATGTTGTCAGTCAAAAGCATTTAAAAAAGGGGGGGGCAGAAAGGGAAGGAGTGTCTAGTAGATCTCTCATGTTTGGCCATGTCACATGGCCATCCCTAGCTGAATAGGAGGCTGAAAAGTGAGAATTTTAGCTTTTTCAATCTTTAGACAAATGGTTCATACCAGGTAAGATCTTGCCCTACAGGAAGACTTCTTGAACTGTCTGAAGATATTTTGGTTGTCATACCTTGGAAGGGCAGGCTGACTTTGGCATCTGGTGGAGAAACATCTTACAGTGCACAGGACAATCTCTCACAACAAAGATTGAGTTCAAGATGTCGGTAGTGCTGATCATGAGAAAACCTGATTTAGAGTGGAAAAATAAGAAGAAAGAGACTTGAGGATGATTTGGGACCCCCCCATTCTGCAGATGCTTGTGTGGCTTACCAAGACTTACAGTGTTTGACCTTGGCTTCTCCATTCTCTTATTCAGTTACCACCCTCTTTGATCAAAACTTCTATTCCAGTTATTCTAAACACTTGTCAGGCATTTCCTTACCTCTTTGCTTTTGCACAAATGTTTGCTTTTCCAAGAATTCTTCCCCTCGGTTGTCAACTGCCAAACTCCCTCCTAGTCTTCAGAACTCTCTCGGGGTCATCTTCTCCTCTCGCACCCCCCCAGGGGCCTAGGCTACCATCCACATTCTTCCCAAATGTTTTGTTTCCCTCTGCCTCAGCCTTTCTTCTTTTAACTATTTACAAGCAACCCATTTGGACCAGAATGATACTTTATAATGGGGATGATCTCATTAATAATAATAACAACCTTATTAAGAACTCCTAATAGGATTGTTAGAAAGAGTAAATGGAATGATAACTCATTTTAATTTAATGACTTGAATATTAAATACATCCACCTGACTCACTCTTCTATTTCCTTTGGGTTTTTCCTTAAAATCAGCTCTTTGAGTTTTGTTGTGGTCATTCCATTTACCTCCTCCCCACCAGTACACGTTCAATGCTTCATATTTCCCTTCCTATTCCCCCCCCTTTTCTTCTCCTTATCATCATCTGCCATACTATATAATTTATATATTTGTTTAGTATCTATCTCCCCTGCTGGAATGTAAGTTCCCAGGAACAGAGAGGTTTTTGGTCTTTTTACTGACTGCTATAGTCTCATCATGTAAAATAGTGCCCAGCAACCATTAGATGCTCAGCACAGGACATGGGTCAATGACCAAATGATGTTAAAAGACATAAAGCAAGGAGTCTTACCCAAGAGCTGCCTCTTTCTTCTGGCTCCCATGCTTGACCCATCATCAAGATTTTATGAATCCTTCCTGAGTTCTTCATGCAAGTGTAAGAAAATATCAACATACGGTTTCCTCCTCCTCCATTTTATGCCCAGGTAGCGTCATGTAATACGCTTTTCACTTTGCTGTTTTCACTGAAAAACATATCATGGAGATATTTCAGATCAGTATGTGGAGACTGTCCTCGTTCTTTTAGACAACTACATCCTGATCTGTTGTATCCATGGAGCAGCCATAGTTTCGCCAGTCCTATACTGACAGCCGGTGGGACTTTTCCAACTGAACCACAAATGGGGTGCCAATAATGAACCAGGACATAAATGTTCAAGTGAATCTGTAGAATAAATTCCCCGAAGTGGAATTGGTAACCAAAGTATATATATATATTATTATTTGAGAAAAATATGAACAAAGTGCCATTTAAAGAATTTAACAATTTTACTTGGAAAGGATGTATGAGAAGCCCCTGTGGCAGTTTGGATTTCTAACAGTCTGATGGATGAAGAATGATGTCTAAATGTCATTTAATTTCTGTTTCTCTAGGTAAGGCTATAGAAAACATTTTTTATAAAGGGCCAGAGAGTAATATTTCAGCTTTGTGAGTTAGTCTGTTATAATGTCTCACTTCTGCCTTGTAGCAGGGAAGCAGACATAGGCAATACAGAAGGAAAAAGGGCACGGCTGTGTTCAATAAAATTTTGTTTACAAAAACATATGACTGGCCAGCCCAGTTTGGCCTGTGTGTCACAGTGTGCCCATCCCTGTTTTAGGTGAGCATCTTTTCACATGAAGAAGAGACATTTGTATTGAACATCGCCTGCTAGAGAGGGATTGGGGAAAGTGGTACTTTGACACGTATAATAAAGTATACCCTGCTTGACACTGAGATTCCTTTTCTGAGAATCCATTGTTAGGCAATAAATAACAAAGGGCAAAAAAAGGAAGTAGTGTCAAATGCAGTATTCCTTCTATAATTATTATTATTATTTTTTAAATACATGTATTTTATTATTCTTCATTACATTATTTCCCCCAACCCCAACCCCCAGTGGTAAGACAGAATTGATTTACAGAAAACACTAAAGCTCCTGGTAGAGGGAGAGAATTCAAGTGGGGAGAGAGAAGCTCTCTCTGTTCCTCTCCTGGTTTTTCCCCATCTCCTCCTTTAGGCCTTTAGCCTCAGGGTATATATAGGTGCATGGGTTCCTTGGCCAGGAAATGAATGAATACAGTCCCTTCCACCGGGGGCAAGGTGAATGAGTGTATCAATGAATGGATACAGTCCATTCATGGAATTGAGGCCTAGGAAATTCACAAGAAATTGACCTAGGCATAGGAAATGGGGGTTCCACATTTAGTCC
>CAUYRH010086836.1:0-11073 GCA_963574655.1 Perodicticus potto | reverse complement strand
GGTGAGATCACACTTGTGATGCATATTTGAAGGGTCAGGAGAAAACTTCTAAATACGGATCAAAATTGGTTTCACATAGTAAATGAGAAAATATCATGAATGTTATATCAATCAGGTTGATAAAAATATCTCCGATTGTATGTGAAGCCCTCACACTGTACTCCATGACTGAATTATTGTACACAGCTATGACTCAATAAAAAATAATTTAAGAAAAAAATAGCTAGGCGTTGTGGCCAGTGCTTGTAGTCCCAGCTACTAGGGAGGCTGAGGCAAGAGAATCTCCTAAGCCCAGGAGTTGGAGGTTGCTGTGAGCTGTGATGCCACGGCACTCTACCGAGGGTGGTAAAGTGAGACTCTGTCTCTAAAAAAAAAAAAAAAAGAAAGCAAGAAAAGTTTAATAAGGGATCTCTGCCTAGGAAATAGGTATAATAAGGAGTGTCAGGTAGGGACAGGTTGGGAGTGGTGTGAGATCCTACCAAACCCTCTCTTTCTAATGTTACGGTGGATTCCTAAAAAAGAAAGGAGGGGCAAGGTGGCAGGCAGCGAGAGGCAGAATCATCCCACACGGCTCTCTTGTTCTTTTTCCTTCTCCCCCTGGGAGCAAATGACTTGAGTCCATCTGAGCCATGGCCACAGCAGGACGTAGAGGTGGGTCCCATCAGCCCAGCTTTTAGCAGGCCTCCTCCTCTCTGTAGGGGCTCAACAGAGTGCTGGGGGAGGCTGGAAATTACATGCACACCTAAGTGGATACGTGTAGGCTGATTGTCAGCCTAGCAGAGCTATAGGGTCTCAGTCTTGGGGGTAGGGTGGGAAGAACTGATGATGAATGGAAAGTTAACAAGAAAAAAGCAGGAAGAAAAGGCCCACGAGGTAGAACTACCTCCCTCTAGGAACTCAAGTTGCTCGTGGCTAGGGTGGTCCTATGCCTGCTCTTCTGAAGGGAAATGGTGGATGCTGGGGTCTGAAGAAGAACCTTGCACCATGCTGGCCTAGAGACTCCTCCCCTTCAGCCTCACTGCCAGACTCACTATTTGCTCAGTGCAAACTTTCAGAACAAGCAATGGTGACCAGGTAAGCAGGGCTGGGCTCTATTTACAGGATATATTGTCTTATTGTTTGGCTATGTTTCTCCTTAATGTGTCCCTACGGAAGGGAATGCCAGCTAGTTTGAGGACGAGTTTCTTATGAGTGGGGAGTTTTGCTTTCATATTTTTCTTTGAGGGAAGAAAAGTTGACCCAAAGCAATCAGGACGTGCCATTGTGTTAAGTGCAGAGTCTGAGGGGTTTCTTTTTTTTTCCTAGCAGGGAAAGAGGTTTGATCCTAAAGAGTCAGAGAAGTGTTGGTTTATCTAAATCAGGATTTCTCCACCTTAGTACTGACATTTTGGATCAGATGATTCCTAGGTGTCGGGGGGCTGTCCCATGCACTGTAGGATATTAGTAGCTCCCCTGACCTCCACCCACCAGGTGCCAATAGCACCCTCTCCCCCAGTGGTGGTAGTCAAGGCACAGTGGCTCACATCTATAATCCTAGAACTTTGGGAGGCTGAGTTGGGAGGATCACTTGAGGCCAAAAGTCCGAAACCAGCCTGAGTGACACAGGGACACCTTATCTCTAAAAAGAAATTTTAAAATCAATTTAATTGGCAGGGTGTGGCAGTGTGTGCCTATAGTCTCAGCTATGGCTACTCAGGAGGCTGAGGCAGGAGGATCATGAGTTCCAGGCTGCAGTGAGCTATGACGATGCCACTGCAGCCCAGTCTGTGTGCCAGAGCCCATCTCTTAAAATAGAAAAAGAAAAAAAGTCTCCAGACATTGCCAAATGTCCCCCCAGAGGGAGAAATTGCCTCCAGCTGAGAACTACTGATCTCAATGTTTCCTACAATGTTTTTCCTAGTGATTTGGTTTTAAGCTTTTTGTTCCATGATTATTAATCTAAGAGGCGGGGAATAAAACTGGCTGCATCTGATGAAGCGCAATCCTCAGCCTCCATTTGCCCTGGCCAGCTTAGAGAATCTTGAAGAGAGCTGATTTTACCCCTGGACCACTGCAGCCCTCTCTGCAAAGCTCTGGGCTTTGAAGCAGGAGAAGAAATCAGGGTGGGGAGCAGCCCCTCTAGGAACGCAGGCCGGCCGGGACTCAGGCTGGGGGTGGTGCATCTGCCTGCCTTCTGCCACAGAGAACTCCTAAGGGCACAAGATTTTAGGGGTATTTTGTATACCCTAAGGCACCCGTGTTTCTTTTTTTGCATGTGTGGCCATGCATATAGAGAGAAAAACAGAGAGGCAGAGTATAGACCATTTGTGTGTTTGGGATTGTTGGGGCCCAGAAAAGGGGCTTCTCACCTCTCCGGAGCCCCTGTCTTGTCATCATACCGAAAGTTGTGTTCACTCTCCAGGGTCCTCCCATTTCCCCAGGCTAATTTCATGCCTCTTTAATGAAAGGAAATATTTTCTCAGCTCAGCTGAGAAACCCAAGTCCCTGGTGCCCCCTCATCGTGGGTATTATAAGAAGGACAAGAAAGGAAGCAGCTGCCACACTCCTCGCCCTCTCCGCCCTGGCCAGGGGTGCCCAGCCCAACCTGGAGACAGGGACTGTGTCCTGCCAGCGGAGGCCTCCGAACCTACCACTGGGCAACACCCTGACGTGCAAAGGATGAGATTAGGTGGTAGACACCAGCTGGATGTCAAAGCCCCCTCCACCCCCAGTCAAGGTTTTTATTCACAGGCCCTCAGCTGCTGCCTGGGAGTGAGCGGGAGTAGGGCCGTCCCTTACTCCTGCTGTGTACAGCTGCTGGGGACAGAGCCGGCTGCTTCAAGCTTGGCTGGGGGTGGGGCGGGGCAGGAACACGGTGGGGAGGCAGGAGAGATTGGCTGAAGTCCCAGGACAGGGCTGCAAGATCTTTCGTTCCTCCCCGCTCCCCACCCCCCTCAAGGACCTCCCTCAGTTAGAGCCATCCATAGGAGGTGGTTTTAGAAAACAGTCCGTTGAGACTACAGGTGAACGGTGGGAAGGAGCAGTTATGGGGCAGGAAACAGCTGGGCTGCTGCTTCCCTAGAGAGATGGCGCTGAAAGCAGATTCCAGCTTGTGAGGGTTATGGGTACCTGTCCTCTTTCCGCGGAGAGAGAGAGGTAAGGCGAGGGAGCGAGGGCGGCTCACAGCAGTTCAGCAGTCTCCTCAATTCAGAGAGAAGGAAGCTGACGGCTGGGCATCAGGGCGATGTGGGACCACACAGGAGAAAACCTCCACCTCCGGGGCCTTTTCTCTTTCACCTTTCTCTGATCCTGGAGCGGCTAAGTGCCTCCCACTTTCCCAATTCTCCTTTAAGAAAACAAAATCTGGGCGGCGCCTGTAGCTCAAGGGGTAGGGTGCCGGCCCCATATACCAAAAGTGGCGGGTTCAAACCCGGCCTTGGCTGAACTGTAAGACAGAAAAATAGCTGGGCATTGTGGCGGGCGTCTGTAGTCCCAGCTACTCGGGAGGCTGGGGCAAGAGAATCGCCTAAGCCCAGGAGGTGGAAGTAGCTGTGAGCTGGGTAACGCCACAGCACTCTACCCAGGGCTGTAAAGTGAAACTCTGTCTCTAAAAAAAAAAGAAAACAAAATCTGCCTTGCACAGCATGGTGGCTGATACCTGTGTTCCCAGCACTTCTGGATGTCAAGGAGGGAGGACCAGGATTGCTTGAGCCTCGAAGTTCCAGGCTGCTGTGAGTTATGATTGTGCACTGTACTCCAGCCTGTGTGACAGAGTGAGACCCCAACTTTAAAAAAGTACCAAAGACTGGTGGGGTGGGGCTCATGGCTATAATCCTAGCACTCTGGGAAGCCCTGGTGGGAGGATCACTTGAGCTCAGGAGTTCGAGACCAGCCTAAGCAAGAGCGAGACCCCATCTCTACCAAAAAAAAAGAAAAAATTAACTGAGCACTTCTAGTCATAGCTACCCGGGAGGCTGAAACAGGAGGATAGCTTGAGCTCAGGAGTTTGAGGCAGCCATGAGTTGGATTGACACCATAGCACTCTAGGGGTGACAGAGTGAGACTCTGTCTCAGAAAAAAAGTATCAGTCTGTCACCCATGCTAGAACATTGTGGTATCAGCCCAACTCAAGGCAGCCTCAAACTCCTAAGCTCAGCCTGCCTCAGCCTCTGGAGTATCCATGACCTTGGGGGAATTGACTTTCCTTTCAGTGTTATTCCCTGCAGACTCATACCGATTAGAACATGCAATAATGTGTTCCTTTTTTTTTTTGAGACAGAGCCTCAAGCTGTCGCCCTGGGTAGAGTGCTGTGGCATCACAGCTCACAGCAACCTCCAGCTCCTGGGCTCAAGCGATTCTCCTGCCTCCACCTCCCAAGGTGCCCACCACAACACCTGGCTATTTTTTAGTTGCAGCCGTCATTGTTGTTTGGCAGACCCGGGCTGGATTCAAACCCACCAGCTCAGGTGTATGTGGCTGGTGCCTTAGCCGCTTGAGCCACAGGCGCCGAGCCAGTTTGTTCCTTTTTATTGCTGACTAGTAATCCATGGTATGTTAATGCCAGAGTTTGTTTTTCACTCATCTGTTGAAGGAGATTTGGATTGTTCTCAGTTTGGGACTATACAAATAAGGCTGCTATGGGCATTCATGTACAGGTGTTTCTGTGAACATCAAGTTTTCAAGTGTTTTTCTATTCAGGAACAGCATCAGGCTAGGCACATAGTAGATGCTCAGCCAATGCTTCCAGGTAACACCTGCGGACAGTCTGCTCTAGAACTTCAGTCCAGGTGGGGGTAGGGAGAAAGCAAGAATGATGGTGGATGATGACGGACAAACCAAAATCAAGTCTTGGTCTGAAGAAAGGATTGCTCAAAGGACACATGGTCATCAATGACATTAAGACGTTAGGGCTACAGGATGCTGGAATTATATGAAGGGAACATGAGGTCGGGTACATACAGGTGAAATTGACCGGGCTTGGTGGCTCACACCTGTAATCCCAGAACTTTGGGAGGCCAAGGCAGGAGAATCTTTTGATGCCAGCCTGGACATCGTAGTGAGACCCCCATCTCTAAAAAAAAAAAAAGGAAAGAAAAACCACTCAGGTGTGGTGTCACCCACCTGTAGTCTCAACTACATGGGGGGCTGAGGTGGGAGGATTGGGAGTTTGAGGCTGTGAGCTACAATTGAACCATTGCACTTCAGCTTGGGTGACAGAGTATGACCCTGTCTCTCTTTTGTTTTTTTTGCAGTTTTTGGCCGGGGCTGGGTTTGAACCCGCCACCTCCAGCATATGGGGCCAGCACCCTACCCCTTTGAGCCACAGGCGCTGCCCAGACCCTGTCTCTTAAAAACAAAAAAATCCAAAAACAATACACAGGTGAAAGGGAATGACAGTTGACAAGCAGCATGTGACAGTGTGTGAAATTACATACAAGGATGTTACCGGAATGCTGACACAACTCTAATGATGATGAGAACAGAAGCTCTGAGAACACACCTGATTTAAATCCTGTCTCCACCACTTTTTAGCTATGTGTTCTGGACAAGGCACTTAATCTCACCAAGACTCTACTTCCTAATCTGTAAAATGAAGGTGATATCTTTCTCCTGAGTCATGAGGGATAAATAAAATAGTATATATAAAGCTCTTGACTCACCATATGCCCTGAATGAATGTTAGTTTCCTTTCTCTTTCCCCTCCCTAAGGGGAAGTAAAGAAGTAACAGATATTGGGGCTGGCAAATCAGGAAAGCTCTTTGAAAAGAAGTTTGGTTTAAAAGAAGCCCGCAGGGGGACATAAGAGCAACAGGGAGGACAGATTGAACTCAGGTGGGGGGAGTGAACTCAGCAGTGGGCTGGATTAGATGCAGGCCACCTCTCTGGAGCACAGGGGGGTTGTCTCAAAGACAGCAGGAATTCCCAACTTCAGCCCTCAGGGGTCACTGATCCAGCTACCACTCTGCTGGGTATCCACACTCTATTTTTCCTAACTTTCAAGATGAGCTTCTCCTTACTTTATTAAAGGCCTGAGATGGATGGTGGGCCTCCCTTTGGAACAGCTAGTGGGACATGCTGAACAGAAGGCTGCCCCTGCTCAAGCCCATGCAAACTGTCCACCAAACCACCCTCCTTTCAGATTCCAAACCACAAGTGGCCAAAGTTTTAGGTGTCTCCAATGCCTTCCAGAAAGTCCCTGGCCCTAGAAGATTAAAATGCTTAATCTTTTGATCCCATCACCGCGCAACTATCCCCAGCCCCAAACTCCTGGAAAGGAAGAAAAAACCCTCCTTTCCTTGTTTCCACTCTCATTTCTTTTGAACAAGGAGTACCTCCCTTTGGGGTCCTTCTGGAAGAGAGGGGGTTCACAGGCTCTTGACTCTGTACCCTGGTCTCCTCTACTCTTCCCGCCTCTGGCACCTCGCAGGTCCAGACTTCCTCCCACTGGAGCCCCTGGCCTTTGAAGCCAATGGTGGTGGCCACCGTCCTCCCAAATGCAATCTTTTTCCTCTGCCAGTTCTCTTTCCCTTTGCCCTTTGGGTCTCTGGTCTTGCCTCCTCAAATGTGGGGGCAGGGCAGGGGATCTAGGAGGAGGATGGAGACAAATGAGGCCAGTCAAAATGTACCACCCCCCATCCAGGGCCGGCCCTGCCTTGTTCATGGTCATAGCACATTTCCTGTTGTGTTCCAAACTTCTTGGTGCCCCTCATCACTGTATTAATCCCTGCTAAATTCATACCTCCCAAGCAATCTTTAAAAATGTAAATGACATCATTACTCCTCTGCTTTACTCCTTCTAATGTCTTCCTTTTGCTGGAGAATAAAATTCACATGGTCTGGATTCTCCCCCACTATCGGTCCCCATTTTTGCCTCCCTCTTTTGCTCTGGCTTTCTCTCTTCCTGGCACTCACTCACCTTGAGAGCTGAACCTGTCTCAGGGCCTTTGCATTTGTTGTTCTGTCCTAGACCTTTCCTCTCAGGTCTTCCTGGGACAGGCTGTTTCTTAACTCCCAGTACCGGCTCAAATGTCACCCCCTTAGAGAGCCCTCCGTCTCTGACCCCACCGGCCTAGCCCTCTAACCCATCATCTTGTTCTGTTTCCTTCTTAGCCACCTGAAATTATGGAGTTGCGAGTCGTAATTTCCTCATTGTTTCAAGTGAAGACTCCAAGGCAGTAGGGACTTTGCCTTTCCTGTTTTCCTGAGTGTCCTCCGGATCTAGAAAGGGCTTAACCAATCTTTCACTGGGTGATAAAGGAATGCCCCTGAGCTTGGCAGTGAGACTGGGATAGGACCACATGTGGGCAGAACACTGGCCTTGAACACTAAAAAACCAAATATAGGGCAAAGAACCAAGTGGAGGTTTGCGTACCAGCTTTGGTAATATTAGCCGTGCAAGTTGCTTTACGTCTTTGAATTTAATTTTTCTCATCTGTAGAATAGAATTGCTACCACTTGGCTTTATAAGATTGTGGTGAGGATGAGAGAATTATATAAAAGCACAAAATAGATATGGATTAAAAATAATCCACATGGTTATCCAAAGATAGCAAAATAGAGCCTGGGTGCTGTTACACACTAATCTTATCTCCATTCCTTTAATCAACTTGATCACGCTTTCCAGTTAAGGAAGCTGAGATAGAAGGCAAGCCCGATGGGGGGATAAACAAAAACCACCATCCACAGGCCATATCCAGGCCACCACTGGTTTTTATATGGCCCAAAAGTGATGAATGGTGTTTATATTTTTCAAGTGGTTGGAAAAGATCAAAAGAAGAATATTTCATAATACATGAAAACTGTATGAAATTCAAATTTCAGCGTCCACATACAAAGTTTCATTAGAACACAGCAACAGCCATTCATTTATGTATTATCTGTGGCTGCACAGAGTTGAGTAGTTGTGACAGAGACCATGTAGCCTATAAAAGATTTACCATCTGGCCCTTTATAGATTCTAATAAGTAAAGGAGCTTGTCTAAGACACTGCATAGTGACAAGGAGAAGACAGGGTAACCTCTGAAAACTGTTCCTTTTCCAGGGCTCTCTGCTGCACGCTTTTTCAGAGCCTGTTCCACCTCTGGCTGCAGGGGCAGTGCCAACCTCCTAGTGCCCAGGAGTGCCCGAGGGAGCTGTCCACCTTGTAGGGCTTTTGCAGAAAGGGCCCCAGAGTGCTGCTCTGCAGGAGCCCTTTGCCCTGGCAGCTCCTCTGACCTCCCTTCTCCATGAGCTTAGTTTCCTCCATAAGGGGTGGATGGAGGGTTAAAGTGGCTGGACTTTAGGACGTCAACTCTCAAAGAAAAGGTGGCCCACCCAAGAGGGGCTCCAGGTGCCCTCTCTCCTCCCAAAGGCTGTCCCACATCTGCACCACAGGCCCGATGGAGGCGGGCAGTCTGCGAGAGTCCTGCTAGATTATTCTTAGGAAAAGCAGGAGAGCTAGCTGCTTCAGGGAGGTGGAAAGTCTGCTCGTAATGACAGGCCTCTCTCTCCAGGGAACTTATAATCACCTTGGGAGGCTCCCTTTCGTGCAGCAGAGACTCGGGGGCTGATGGAGCTCATGACATCCAGGGAGGCTGCCGTGTGGCCTTTGCCAGGGTGGGATATGTGTGCACCTTCATGGGGCTGTGGAGAAAAGACAAAAGCAAAATGCAAATGCACAGGTCCTTACAAAAGCCCGGGTGCTGGAGATGATCAGGAGGCTGGCAAAAGGGGGGAGTGCTGCCTGATGTCCTGGGGGCAGAGATGAGGGCACGGCACAGAAGGGTGTCTGCTCGACTGCATCCTTCCTTCCTCTTGTCTTTCCTCCAACACCTCTGGGGAATCCGGGGGGCTAGGCCAAGACTCCACCCAGGCCCTGCTCCCTCTGAGGAAGAAAAGGCCCATTTTACCAAAGACTTCTCAGGGAGCAGAGATAGACAGAACGTTGCCCTTTCTCGCCCATCCCCAGTTCCAAGCATCCAGCAGCCTCTTCCCCATTGGGTCACCTTCCTTGGAAGCAGATCTGGTTATACGAATAGAAGTCAAAGACACATTCCAACACTTAGTGGCTTTGTGGCCCTGGCAAGTCACTTTCTACTTCTCTAAGTTTACATTTCCCTTTCATAATAATACCTGTCTCTTGGCTCAGCGCCTGTGGCTCAATGGGCTAAGGCGCCAGCCACGTACACCTGAGCTGGTGGGTTCGAATCCAGCCCGGGCCCACCAAACAACAATGATGGCTGCAACCAAAAATGGCCGGGCGTTGTGGCAGGCACCTGTGGTCCCAGCTACTTGGGAGGCGGAGGCAGGAGACTCGCTTGAGCCCAGGAATTGGAGGTTGCTGTGAGCTGTGATGCCACGGCACTCACTCCAGGGTGACAGCTTCAGGCTCTGTCTCAAAAAAAAAAAATAATAATAATAATAATAATACCTGTCTCTCAAGGTCATTGTGAGGTCCAAATGACATAAAGCACAGGACACCACTTTGTAAACTGTAAAACCCAAGAAGGAATAATCATAGGAACAAACCATGATCTCTGTGCCCATGCTGTCCCAGTGGACGAAGTGAGCCTATCCATCATACTGAAGATGACACAAGCCTAAAGTGGCTGAGTGACTTGGAAGTGACAAAGCATTAGCATAACCCTCAAGCAAAGTCAGGGGACGAGGCCTCTATCATCAAGATGCTATATCCAATCTAGGAGATGTGAGTGAGGAGAGGAAGGCCCTTCCCACAGCTAGAAGGTCTTGGAGATGCTATCACGCTGTGGTCTGATCACTGCATCTCTGGCAGGGCCCAGCCTTCCTGTTTCAGCCCTGGCAGTTAGACTGAGATAGTGGTCTTCTTCCCATTCGGTCTGGTGCTACATCTTCTCCAGGGTCTTGACCCTCCTCTGCAGCTCATCTGCTCAGGGCTGCAGAGGGTAGAAAGGAGGTTTGGATTTCAGGTGGCACCTCTTCCCCTCGTTTATCCTTGGAAGGGAGCAGACTCAAATTCGAGTCCAGCCTGCCACTCTGTGGCCATGCAGCCCTTAGTGAGTCACCTACTTTCCAAAGCTTTATCCTCATCCGATAAATCTCAGAATTGACGCCCTTCCTGTCCCCCTCCCTGAGTGGTGAGGGACAAATGGGAATGGGAAGTGCGTATGAAGGTATTTTGGAAATGCTGCCATTTACATGCATGGGACTGCTATTTTTCTGGAATGGAGAATGAGGAAGCAGACATAGATTGGAAGGGTAATGAGGGTGGACCCAGGCAACAGCCCTGAGCCGGTGGGGGCGGGCGACAGAGAGGAAAAGGGGTGAGGGGCTAGGGAGACAGTGGGGAAAAGTAATTATTTAGTGCTCTGTTCTCTGATTCTCACACAGTACCATTTTACAGAGGAAGCAAGCTAGGGTCAGTGAAGTTAAGTAATTTGCCCGAAATTTATGGCTAGTAAGGGTGGAGTTGACTAGCAAGCCCAAGCTGCCTGAGTCCAGAGTCCATGTCCTTTGCACCCCATCAAGTCTCTTACAAACCGATTTTGGGTGTAGACGTAAGATTAAAATGGGGGTAGAAGGAGAAGAGTCAGCTGGAGTGGAGGAAGTGAGACACAGGAAGTATTTCTAAGTGCTTGGCATGGTTCCTGGCCCACAGAAGGTGCCAGGGTTACTGCCAGCCCATACAGTGCCCTTATGCGAATTAGAAAAAGATAGTTGCAACCAAGAGGCTTGCCTAGTTATGCTAGTGAAGTGAATAACATGCAAATGGACATGGCACCCTCCGGGGGACTCTGAAATGAACTTATTTATTTTTATTTTATATATATTTTTATATATATTTACAAAATATATATATTTATATTCATTTTGAGACAGAGTCTCACTTTGTCACCCTTGGTAGAGTGCTGAGGTGTCATAGCTCACAGTAACCTCAAATTCTTTCTTTTTTGTTTTTTTTTTTTGTTTTAGTAACCTCGAATTCTTTCTTTTCTTTTCTTTTTTTTTTTTTTTTGAGACAGAGCCTCAAGCTGTCACCCTGGATAGAGTGCTGTAGCATCACAGCTCACAGCAACCTCCAATTCCTGGGCTCAAGCGAGTCTCCTGCCTCCGCCTCCCAAGTAGCTGGGACTACA
>CAUYRH010086833.1:0-16863 GCA_963574655.1 Perodicticus potto | reverse complement strand
TTTTTTAAAAAAAAAAAAAAAAAAAAAAAAAAAAAAAAAAAAAAAAAAAAAAAAAGATTTGTCAAGAAGCAAGGCTTTATCCTTCATTTCTCTAGAATCCTGGTACATCTAATCACTGAAGTCACAATCCCCAGCTCTAGGACTGGGGCAGCTGTGTGTATATCAAGCTCCTCCAGTGATTCCAGTGCTCAGCCAAAGTAAGGACTGCTGCTTAGGCCAGTGAGTAAACACAAGCCTGTGAAACCACGTCTGACATTAAACAGCCCTCCCGCAGCTGCCCGCATTCACGCAGTCAACAGCCTTTTACTGAGAACCCATTGTGCATGCTCCAGGCACTGCTCCAGCTATTAGGGATGTGACTGTGAGCAAGACAGACAAGAAGCCCTCTCTGTCAAAGCATACTTATTAGCAGGGGGAGAAGAGGGGATAATAAGTGAAAGGAAAATGTACAGCATGCCACATGGTGAAAAGTTCTAAGAAAGCCAAAGCAGAGAAAAAGGGTAAAGCGTTTGAGAATGCACACGTGTGTGCTGTGAGAGTAGGTATTTAGCGGCGATGGTCGCAAAGGAATCCCCAGGTTTCATTTGTAGGAAAGGAGCAAGCCTGGAGGACATGGAGTAGGGCAGAGCTTTTTAGGCAAACAGAAACTCAAGTGCAAAGACCCTGAGGTCAGAATATATCTGGGATACTTGAGGAATAATACAAGGCAATGTGGTTGCTGTGGAGTGAATAAGGAGACAGCGGTAGAAAAGGAAGTCACAGAGGTAAGCATGGTAGAGGGAGGGGCGCCTGTGATCTCCACTTTCTCCCTATAAAAAAATGAAACAAGGCTGGGATTGTAGGTGTGAGCCACTGTGCCTCGCCCTCTAACATAATTTTATATGAATAAATTCAGGATAGGGAGAGAGGTAAGTATTGATCACGTGGAGTGACACTGTAGGGATGGTCAAGTTCGAGACAATAGATTAATTAAAACAAATCAGCAACCGATTCAGCCAGCTTTCTTCAGACAGGGAAACAAATTACCACAAAATTATAAGTACCAGACATAGCCTTTAATTCTGAGTGTTCAAAAACAATCTTGATTTCTTCCAATTTCTAAAATTAATAGTTAAAGTTAAACTTTTTTAGGAATAAAAATACTTGAAAAATTTACAAGGTACTACTCCAATGGCATCCATGCGGCTGAAATCACTCTTAATATTTTATTTAACTCATTATATCCAAAATATAATTTTAATGTGTAATCAATAGAAGAAAGCATTTTTTTCACGGGAAGTCTTCAAAATCTGGTCTATATTTTACACTTACTCTATTTTTTTAGGATGCTAAATTTTCATTTGAAGTACTTGGCTCGGTATTTGGATTTCATAACATTTACAGTTGAAAAAGTAGGCTCATATACCCAAGTTACTCCAAACATACTTAAAAATTTTTTAAACTTATTTATTTATTTAACATATTTAAACATATTTAAAACTTATTTATGTATTTATTTTTATTATTTCATTTTATTTTATTTTTGAGACAGAGTCTCACTCTGTCACCCAAGATAGAATGCCATGGCATCATCATCATAGCTCATAGCAACCTCAATCTCTTGGGCTCAGGCAATCCTCTTGCCTCAGCCTCTCAAATAGCTGGGACTACAGGTGCCCACCATGTCACCCAGCTAGTGTTTCTATTTTTAGTAGAGACGCGATCTTGCTCTCGCTCAAGCTGGTCTTAAACTCCTGAGCTCAGGAGATGAGATCCACCCTCATCAGCTTTCCAGAGTGCTAGGATAGGCATGACCCACCGTGCCTGGCCAAAATAAAAGTTTTTTAAAGTAAAAATTCAGTTCTTTAGTGGTACTAGCTACATTTTAAGTACTTAAGAATCGCATATAGTCAACGGCTGTGGGAGACAGAGCTGATGTCTCTGCCACAAGTGTGTTTGCACTGGGTGTTGTATTAACATGATGGCATTCACAGCAGACTGTCTTTAATCTCTTCTCAAAATGAAAGAACTTTTTTGTAGCTCAAACTATCCACTGTTCTCATCAACATTTTATAAGCAATTGAAATGGTTCTTAATTACATTTTCTCATAAGATGCCATGTTTTCTAGCAAACTTTAAACTTCATTCAGATTTCATTTAAGTGCTTCCTGTTGAATTATAAAGAGGCTGATAATTATATGAATTCTAAAGCACCCTTTCAGTCCTTCTTCACTCCAGTGCAAACATTACTACCAAGCATTAAACTACCCCCTAAAAAGACAGTGTTAAAATGCAGTCCCTCTCTATTGTTTTCAAAGTAATGATGACATATTCCTGGAGTTATTTAGTTACATGGAACAATTCCTGAAAATCAAAAAGTGCAAATATTTTTATGCCCGTGCTTTAGCTCTCCAATTTATTTCATGATCTCTTTACATGTCATGTTTGAAGTAACTGCTAAGCCACTTGGGCCCCAGAGTGAATGATAAGAGCTATAGAATTTCTTGTTTACTTTCCTGTGTGTCCCTTAAAATTATAAAACCCACCAATCAAAATAGATGCAAAAATTTTTACCACAAGTAATTAACCCTGTGCTAAAAATGAGGCAAAAACATGAGATTCAAATGTTGCCATCAGTTAGGTTTCTATAAAGGAGAGCTTCTGCTGAAGGGATGTGGTGGCATCACTCTCCTTACATCTTGGCTATCAACCCTCTGGCTTGATCCAGCAGCTCCCTCCCTGCAATTGCTGAGAGGTAGACTTCGTCAGGTCCATCTGCTAAAAGCAAAGCTCTAGTTAGGGTGTACCTGGGGGGAAAAAGGGAGGAAGGATCACAGGAGTTATCAAGAGCAACATGACACTTTAATATCAATCACTCTCATTCTAAGCCAAGACCATAATGATTCTTGAAATCCCACCAAGGTAGAAGAAAGAGTACAAGGAAAATGAGCCAAGGAGCTTCTGAAATGCCATTTAAAAGTTTCAACTTGGGAAAATTAAATGGCAAAGTGGGGTTAATCCCATTCTTGGTTTGCTGTAGGTTACTAGAAGTTGCTAGAATTTAAAGAGATAACCTAGGTTAGCCACAGGCAGTGAATGCTTTGAAACTAGACTGTTAGTTCTTCTTTTTCTTAAAGTTAAAAATTGATGAGGTATGAGACTCTATCTCTGGTATGATCTGAAAGGTGACACTGTGACTATGTGTGGAGATGGAAGGACGGGGAATGTAGAATGTTCCTTCTTGCCTCCCACAAGCAAAATCTGGATATAAGATAGTCACTGGCACTGCTGCAAATTCAGCTGTAGCCTTGCTGTGTGGGCAGTAAACTGTCCAAGTGTACACAGCCTAGGTCTGGGCCCCTGTGGCTGTCTCTGCACCTGTCTCCTCCTGTCTGTTTCAGAGGAGAACTCTATGCTGTGTCTATAGCCCAGGAGCCTTCAGTGGGCCCCTTAGTGTAAATGTTAACATAATGGAATGAAGAGATGATTGTAATCATAAGAGTAACCAATCTTGGTGCTGAACACTATACTAAAGTACCTCTACCACTTCATTTAGCCTTCAAGTATACTTTAAAATAAGTTAATATCTCACATCTATAGATTTTTACACATTAAGCCTATCAAGTATAGATGTTCCTTTTTTTTTCTCTCTCTCTCTCTCTGAGACAGGGTCTCATTCTGTCGCCTAGGCTAGAGTACAGTGGCATCATCATAGCTCACTACAGTCTCAAACTCCGGGCTTAAGCAATCCTTTTGCCTCAGTCTTCCAAGTAGCTAGGACTAAAGGCACCTCTACTATGCCTGGCTAATTTTTTCATATTTTGTAGAGATGGAGTCTTGTTCTTGTTCAGGATGGTCCCGAACTCCTAGCCTCAAGTGATGCTTCCTGGTTGGCCTCTCAAAGTGCTAGGATTACAGGCATGAACACTGCACCTCGTTATCAAATGTAGATGGTTCTTAAATGACATCTGCTCACGTTAGCCGGAGGATAATCCTAGGAAACGCCAGCACCTCCACACATCTGGATGACCCAGTCAGTGATTTTATAGATAACCTGTGGGGCATCCACTTTGATCATTGCGATCTACATAAACAAGACATGGAAAGAATGCCTCTTTCTTAGACTATACACAATATGGCAGAATTTTATATATCCTGTATTTTGTTTGTGAAACCAAAGAAGGACATTTTCCCATACCATACCACTGCTCAAACAGTGTCCCTGATGAAAGCTAACATAGCAATCCTGCTGTAAGGCAGTTAAAGGCCACATTTCAGTCAATACAGACCTTCTGGGAAGAGACATCTCTTCTAAGTCACATTTTATTAATTTATTTATAACTTGCCTCATTTCCAAAAGAATTTTAGGCAGCCAATAAATCACACTCATCACCACAGGGATCATAACAAAAGTTCAAAGATTTTTGCTCCACTAATCAGTTTTCTTTTAGCAATTTTGTGGGCTTTTAGAATCAAACAATAATGTCCTTGTTCTGTATAAGCCAGAAACATAAGAGGTCAGGAGACACAAGGTGCCTTTTAGAAACATTCACTCTGTGGCAGTGTCATGCAGTACATTCCACATACATCCTCTTGGTTACTCTTCACAGGAACCCTAGGCCACTGGCAGAAAGGTTGGGTGCTTTGCCTATAGTCACAAGGCTAGCAGCAAGGGGCATAGTGGGTCCAATTAATTCTAGGTCTGTATAAATCCTAAGATTATTTTGCTCCTTGCTGCTGCATCTCAAGAATGCTAGAGGTGTTCTGCATCCTGAAAATCATTCTTTCCCCATAGTAGCTTAGTGAAAGGAAAACTAGCAGGTGACAGACACAATCTTTAAGTCTAAATCACATGGGGCTTCCAATATTCTGAGTGCCATCAAGGTATGTGCAAAGTGAAATGCCTGGTGGGTGGGAGAACCCACTGGAGGAGGCTCAGCCACTGGTGATGGAGGTGCAGGGGCTCACCTCTTTCTTACCACCAGCACTGCCCAGAGTGTCCATGCTGTGGGCAGCTGTCGTGGTCAACAGACAGATCTCCTCAATGGCAATCTGAGCCACAGCCTCCTGCAGGGAGCAACAAGGAACAAAGGAAAGGAGCTATGGCAGTATCTGATATCCTTGTGTAACAAAGCCTTGTTCAGTGAAAATACTCTCTAAGCCAGTGATTCTCAACCTTCCTACTGCCACGGCCCTTTAATATAGTTCCTGTGGGTTGCAACCCACAGGTTGAGAACTGCTGCTAAGCTAAGGATTGTTCACAACTCTGCATATTTTAAAATGGAAGAGTTAATTTGTTTGTTATATAAGCATACCAGCCTAGCTGCATACCTGTGTAATGTTAACAGTTAAAAGTAGAAGATTTTAGGAAGAAATTTAATTTACTCATTTGTTTTGGATATCTTAATGTCTATGGTCAAGGTAGTTGAACTTAGCAGCTGTCTTGATGCCAAACTCCTCCTCATTGGCTCTCCTGAATGCTAATCTTATGCTCTCATTGAAACTTGGGTAAATGTAAGGTAGTGGAGCTGCTTATAGATAAACTAAGTAAAGGTCAGCAAAATTTCAGGGTGGGGATGGTCCAGAAATCCTTTATAGTGTTGTTATTGTTATTTAATTACTAAAAATGACTTTTTTCTTTGGTTTTATGAATTTTAACACATGTATAGATTGGTATAACCATAATCAGGACATAGAACCATCTGATATTCATTCCCACAAAACTTTTCTCTGCTGCCCCTTTTTAGTCACACCCTTCTATCCCTAACATCCGGCAACCATTGATAGATTTACCATCACTAGATTTGCCTTTTTCAGAATGTCATAGAAGTGGAATCATGAACTATGTATTATTATTATTTTTTCAAGATGGGTTCTTGCTATGTTGCCCAGACTGGACTCAAACTCCTGGTCTCAGTGCTGCAATGAGGGGCCCCAAGACCCCTGCCAGAGTGATATCTGACAATACTAAGTATGGATATGGGGCTGTCATCTCCACTGACGACTGGTAATAAGCCCTCCTGCTCTAAACTGTTAGGGGAGACCAACTGCAGAGCCTGAATTTTCATTCCACCTGGCAGTCTGAAGACACCACTCTCATCGGGTCTCAATGGAGGAAGAGTGGGGAACTTGCACTTCTTTCTCTGCCTGGCAGTAATGTGGTTATGCCACTCCTTCCTGTGACAGAGTGGTATCAAAGAAATTAAGCTAAAATATAGGGTTTAAATTTAAATAAGGTCCAGAATCTCACAGCATAATGGAAAAATATTCAGGTTTCAATAAAAATCACTCATCATCTGAAACCAAGGAAGATCTCAAAATGAATTGAAAAATATCATTAGATGCCAACACTGAGATGACAGAAATATTAGAATTTCTGACAAAAATTTAATGTAACCATGAAAATGCTCTATGAGCAGTTGTAAACACAATTGAAATAAATTCAAAGGGCAAGGCAGAAAAAGTACTTGAAGGAATAATGTCTAAACATGTAACCCCCCAAATTTGGTAAGAGGCCTAAGCTACAGATTCAAGAAACTGGGAAAATTCCAAGCAGAATTCTTGAATTTTAATCCAAGAAATCCATATTCAACACACATCAAAATGGAACTTCTAAAAAATAAAGATAAAGGCCAGGAATAGTGGTTTATGCCTATAATCCCAGCACTTTGGAAGGTTGACAAGGGACAAACACTTGAACCTAGGAATTTAAGTCCAGTCTGGGCAATATAGTGAAATTCTGTCTCTACAAAAAAATCAAAAAACTTAGCTGGGTATGGTGGTATGCACCTGTAGAACCAGCTATTCAGGAGACTGAGATGGAAGCATACTTTGAGCTCAGAAGTTTAAGGTTGCAGAGACCTATAATTGCTGCATTCCAGCTTGGGTGACAGGGTTAGACTCTGTTCCCCCTAACCAAGCTCCACCAAAACAAATATTGAAAACAACCAGAGAAAAAAAATGATACCTTACTCATGGGGAAAACACACACACACAAAATGTATGCCAGAAAGAAGTAGCATATAATTTAAGGGCTGGAAGAAAATAATTGTCAGCACAGAATCCTACACCCAGTAAGGACATTGATTGGGAATGAAAGAGATATCAAAATATTCTCAGAGGAAGGAAAACAGAATTCATCACCTTAGATTTATCATCTGAGACCCTAAAAGAAGCTGGATGTGGTGGCTCATGGCTGTAATCTTAGCACTTTGGGAGGCTGATGATTGCTTGACCTCAGGAGTTTGAGATCAGCCTTAGCAAGAGTGAGACCTGTCTGTACTAAAAATAGAAAAACTATTTGGGCACCAGTGGCAGGTGCCTATAGTCCCAGCTACTCGGGAGGCGGAGGCAAGATCACTTGAGCCCAAGAGTTTGAGGTTGCTGTGAGCTACAATGATGCCATGGCACTCTGCCCAAGGTGACAGAGTGAGACTCTGTCTCTAAATACACACACACACACATATAGAAGTTCTAAAGAATAAAAGAAGAAAGCTTTGAAATCAGGAAGGAAAAAAGAACACAGTAATAAAAATGTCATTAATACAATTAATTTTTCTTCTCTTAAATTTTCTAAATTATTTATGATGGTTAAAGCAAAATGATAACACAATGTTGTTATAAATATATTTAGAGAAAATAGTTAAGACAAATTATAAATGGGGGGAGTTAAAGAGACTTAACAGGAGGTAAAATTTCTTCTATATTTTACTCAGAGTGGTAAAACGATGATGCCAGTAGACACCAGTAAAATCTATCTATCTATTGAATAGATAGACACACATGTGTATATAATATCTATAGCAACCTCTAAGACAGCTATATAAAGAGATACACTTAAGAACTACTATAAATAAATAAAAATGAAGTTCTAAAAATGTAAAATCCACTCACAGGAATTCAGAAAAAGAAGACAGAGAAACAAACAAAAAGCAGAAAACAAACATTTAAGTCCTAAAATATACATGTAGGTGGGTTGAGAGAGCCAAAGAAAGGTAAAAAGTATATCATGCAAATATTAATCAACATTAGATAAAGGAGAATTCCAGAGCAAGGGATATTACCAGAGAGTATCATTATATTAATGCTAGAAGGAACAATTAATCAAAAAGACATAGATATCCTAAATGTGTATTTACTGTATGTCAGAGCTTCTGAAAATGTAAATCAAAAATGGATAGAAATGAAAGAAGCAGTAGACAAATACACAATTATAGTTAGAGACTTCACAACCCCTTTCTGTCAATGACTGATTGAACTGGAGAGGAAATCAGCAGAGTTATAGAGGAACTCAACAACATTATCAACCAAAAGGATCTGACATTTATAGAATTCTCCACCTAATGATAACAGAATACATATTCTTTGTAAGTCTCCACAAAACATGTAGTAAGTTAAACCATATTCTGGGCCATAAAACACATTTAAAAGAACTAAAATAATGCAGAGTTTAGACTCAGCACCTGTAGTTCAGGGGTCAGGGCTCCAGCCACATGCATGGGAGCTGGTGACTTCAAATCCAGCCTGGGCCAGCCAAACAATGACAACTGTACCCGAAAAATAGCTGGGCGTTGTGGCAGGCACCTGTGGTCCCAGCTACTTGGGAGGCTGAGGCAAGAGAATCGCTTGAGCCCAAGAGTTTGAGGTTGCTGTCAGATATGACGCCATGGCACTCTGTTAAGGGTGACATAGTGAGACTATGTCTCAAAGAAAAAAAAAATACAGAGTTTGTTTGGTGACCACAATGAGATCAAATTAGAAACAAACAACAGAATGAAAATGGAAAAATCTCCAAAACACTTGGATATTAAGGAACACATTTCTAAATAATCCATGAATCAAAAAGGAGTCTCAAGGGAAAGTTAAAATTACATGGATCTGAGTGAACATGAATATACAACATTTGAAAATTTGTGAGACACAGGTAAAAAAGTGTGGAGAGGAAAACTTATACCTCTAAATGCTTACATTCAACAAAAGGAAAAGTCTCAAATCAATAATCTATGCTATCCACCTCAAGAACCAAGAAAAAGAAGAGTAAAAGAAGCACAAATTAAGTAAAAGGAAATAATGAAGAGCAAAAGTAAATAAAATTGAGTACAAAAAATAGAGAAAATCCATGAAACAAAGATCGTGTTAAGACCTAACATCAATTATTATATTGTACAATTTTATATATTATTAAAAAGTCAGTAAAATTGACAAACCTGTAGCAGTACTGACATAAAAAGGAGGCAAGAAATTACGAATATTAGGAATAAAACATGTTAATATGACTGCACACTCTATAGACATCAATAGAATAATACTATGAATAACTCTAAACACATGAAATTGACAGCCTTAGACAAAATGGACCACTGCCTCAAAAATCACAAACTATCACAACACATCCAATGTAAAATAGATAAATTGAATCCTAGAATTATTAAGGAATTTAAATTTAAAATTTAACATCCCCCGCTAAATCTCAGTGAAGAACTCTACCAAATGTTTAAAGAAGAATTAATGCCAATGCTAGAGAATCTCTTTTAGAAAGTAAAAGAAGCGGAATACTTTCCAGATTATATTGTAAAGCTAGTGCTACCCCAATACCAAACCAAATACAGATAGTACAAAAGAAAAAAAACCACACAAATAAAACTAAACGAAAAACTGCAGACCAATGTCCCTTCATGAATACAGATGCAAAATTCCTAATTCAGCAATATATAAAAATAATTATATACTATGATAAAGTGGGATTATTACAAGGCTGCAACACTTGTTTGGTATTTAAAAATTGATCAATGTAGTCAACCATAATAATAAGCTAAAGAAGAAAAATCACATGGCCTTAAAAACTAATGTTGAAAAAGCATCTGTCAAAATTCATCACTTGTTCATGATAAAAACTCAGAATACTAGTTGTTGAGAGAAACTCTACTTGATAAAGAACATCTACAATAAACTTACAACTAACATTGTAACTAATATTCCCCTAAGATTAAGAAGAAGGTAAGCATGCCAGCTCTCACCACTCTCATTTACAATGGTGCTGGAAATTCTAGCTAGTGAAGTAAGTCAAGGAAAGAAAATCAAAGGCATACATATAAGAAAGAAAGGAATAAAACTATCCTGTATTTGCAGAATGACATAAACTTATAAGTTTAGCAAATTCACAGGATACAAGATAAACACATAAAAATTAACTATATTTCTATACACTAGTAATAGACACATGGACATTGAAATTAAAAACACAATACCATTTATAATTTCTAAAAAATATGAAATGCTTTTGTGTAAAATTTGTATAATGAAAGCTACACGAAGATGATGAGAGAAGCCAAAGAAAAGCTAAATAAATGGAGAGACATACCATGTTCATGGAATAGAAAACTCAACATAGTAAAGTTATCAACTCCTCCCAAATTGACAAAAAGGTTTACCAAAGTTTGCATCAAAATCCACACAGATGTTTTTGCAGGTATAGCCAAGATTATTTTAAAAAGTTATTTGAGGAGGTGAAGGAACTAGAATAGTTGAAAAACTTTTGAAAGAGAAGACTAAAGTGAGAGGAATCACTCAAGCTTATTTTAAGATTTGTTATATAACTAGAATTATCAAGACTGTGGTGTTGGCAGAGAGACAGAAACATAGATAACTGTGACAGTGAACCCAGAAAAAATACCTACACAAATATGTCTGACCATTTTTTTTTATTGTTTGGGGTTCATTGTGGGTACAAATATTAGATTTGTGCCTGACTGATTTTTGAGAAAGGCAAACAAATGAACAAACCATCTTGACCTAAGTCTCTAAGTCTTATACCTTATATAAAAAAATTAAGTGGCAATGTATTGCAGATTCAAATGTAAAACTTCGTAAATAAATTATAGAAGAAAATCTTGTGGACATATGACCGGGAAAAGTGTTCTTAGATTTAACACCAAAAGCATGATCTGTACAAGCATAAACTGACAAATTACAGTTCATTAAAATTCAATATTTTTGTTCTGTGAAAGACTCTGTTAAGAGGATGAAAAGACAAGTGATAGAGTGGGAGAAAATATTTGCAAACCACGTAAGTGACAAAGGGTACTGTCTAGAATATATAAAGAACTCACAAAATCCAATAGTGAAAAAAAAATCTAGTTAGAATGTTGCGTGAACAGAGTCGTGAGAGAACAGAAGCTTCGCCCCAGATGCAAACTTGCTCCTGTAATATTAAAGTAGCAAGAAGCAGACTACAGCTTGGGATGGCATATAGCAAAACATCTTTATTTCTGGCCACCTTTTATACACTGGTGGTCACGTACACACCTAATCAATGATCTAAAACATTTACCATTACCTAACTTCTTCTATCTAATTATAAACTTAATTGGTGACATCAAATCTTCACAACAACAAATGTTTTTCTGCTTTACATTCTCTCTAAACATGCGTAATCTGTTTGTGCAAAAAATCTAAATAAAAATCTAAAGCTGCAGGGGAACTTATTCTTTTAAGTTTTCTATGTGCCCATCAAGTTAACCTCCAATGGATTTTATGACTCTGTTTATCCACAGTGCTGAGACCTTTAGGCTGTTAAGACAATATGTATTCAACATTTGTCAGCCTCTGGACTGTATCACCAAGCAAGAGGCTCTCAACCTCTATCCTTCTTGGGCTTAACAGCTGCATGACTTCAGAGTTTCTGTTTCTGGATTTTTACCTCCAATAAAAGCCTCTGTGTATGCCTCAGGGCAGCTCAGCTCTCTTGCTTTTTCTGCATTAGCAAAAGTCATGTCAATCCATTTTCCTCAAACTTAATGGCACACAGATGTGGGTTTTTACCCCACATTAGAACATAGACAATAGACATGAACAAAAGAGGATATAAGGTTGCAAATGAGCATACAACAAGTTGTTCAACATGATTTTCCATTGGGGTAATATAAATTAAAGACACAATAAGATATCACCACAAATCTATCAGAATGGCTAAAATAAAAAAAAATAGTGATAGCCCCACAGTCTGGAAGGGATGTAAAGAGACTGGATCACTAATCCACAAGTTGGTGAAAATGAAAAACAGAAAAGAGAGTTTTGTGGTTTCTTTAAAAACTATGCAACTACCATATGATCTGGTAATTATGTATTTGGGCATTTATTTCAGAGAAATGAAAACTTATGTTCACACAAAACCTACACAAAGGTTTGTTAATTGCAGCTTTATTTGTTTTTGTTTTTGTTTTGAGACAGAGTATCACTTTGTCATCCTGGGTAGAGTGCTGTAGTGTCACAGCTCACAGCAACCTCCAACTTCTGGGCTTAGGCGATTCTCTTGCCTTAGTCTCCCCAGTAGCTGGGACTACAGGCACCTGCCACAACACCCAGCTATTTTGTTGTTGTTGTTGTTGCAGTTTGGCTGGGGCCGGGTTTGAACCTGCCACCCTCAGTATATGGGTTCGGTGCCCTACTCACTGAGCCACAGGCATGACCCTGCAGCTTTATTTGTAACAGCTCCAAACTAGAAACAACCTAGATGTTCCTCAACAGGCAAACAGTTAAACAAACTGTAGTACATCCATTCATACCAGGGAATACTACTCAATGATGAAAAGGAAGCTATTGATACACACAGCCTGGACGAATCTCCTAAGAAATAAGAAAGAGCCAATCCTAAACGTTTACATACTGTATGATGCCATTCCTTGAATGAAAAATTATGAAAATGAACAAATTAGTGGTTGGCAGAAGTTAATGAGAAAGTAAGGTGAGAGCAAAGTGGATGGTAATAAAAGGCAACATGAAGGATCCTTGTAGTGATGAAAATGTTCTGTATTTGTATCAATGACAACATCCTGCTTCTGATACTGTATTATTGTTTTGCAAGAAGTTACCATTGGGGAAAATTGGGTAAAAAAGGTATAAGAAATCTCTCTGTATTATTTCTTATATTTATATGTGAATCTACAATTGCCTCAAAATGAAAAGTTTAATGAAAACAAATTGGTACTTACTTCTTTTTTAGTTTAGGGAACATCCCCTGAGTTTTCCCCTTTTGCCAGAACTTGTAAGAAAAGAGAGGAGATAAATAGAAGAATAATAAAAGCAAATCTTACCATAAATCTCACAAGCAACCAAACATTCAGCATTCAGCATAGAAACCCAGGGGACATACTGAATGCTTCTGGTTGACTGCAATGGGCATTTTGATTCCCAGTTCTAAATATAGAAGTAGTGTTTACATGGAGAATGATTTTTGTTAAAATGAGTTAGACCAGTAGGCAATTATAGTGCTTTGATTCAAGCCACATTAACCTTCCCAGCTATTTTTATGCTTGGTCATGTCTGCTCTTCAATAGGGGATATTTGATTAGAGTTACTCTAGAGCAATGATGTTAAACATGAATGCCACTAACCACATGTGGCTATTGAGCATTTGAAATATGTCTAGTCTGAATTGAGATATATCACAAGTGTAAAATATACAGCTGATTTTGAATAATAACAAAAAACTCCTTAATATTTTAATACTGATTTCCCATTGAAATGGTAAGATTTTGCATATATTGGGTTAGATAAAATACATTATTAAAATTAATTTCATCTGTTTCTTTTTATTTTTTTAATGTTGCTATTAGCAAATTTAAAATTATATGGTGGCTCACAACACATTTCTATTGGACAGCAGCACTGCCCTAGAGGTTAAAACTCAGTTAACAATTTCTTCTCTCTCTCTCTCTTTTTTTTTTTTTTGGTTTTGGGGAAAATCTTTTTTCCCACCTCCCCAGGTTTTTTTTTTTTTTTTTTTTTTTATTGTTTGGGATTCATTGAGGGTACAAAAAATTAGGTTACACTGATCGAATTTGTTAGGTAAAGTCCCTCTTATAATTGAGTCCTGACCTCATCCCCCTCTCTCCTCCCTTCCCCCTGCTCCCTCATTCTCCCACCCCATCCCTTGTATTAGGTCATCTACTGCTTTCATATTAGACTTGAGTACATTGGATTCTTGCTTCTCTGATCTTGTGATGCTTTTTTTTTAATTTTTATTTTAAATTTTATTTAGTTATTTATTTTTGAGACAGATTCTCAAGCAGTTGCCCTGGGTAGAGCACTATGGCATCATAGGTCACAGCAACCTCCTACTCTTGGGCTTAAGTGATCCTCTTGCCTCAGTTATTTTTTCTATTTTTAGTAGAGACAGGGTCTCACTCTTATTCAGACTGGCCTCAAACTTGTGAGCTCAAGCAATCCACCTACCTTGGCCTCCCAGAGTGCTAGGATTACAGGCATGAGTCACCATGCCTGGCCTCTTGTTATGCTTTACTAAGAAGAATGTGTTCCACCTCTATCTAAGTTAATACAAAAGATGTAAAGTTTGTTGCTGGAAATGGTCAGGCCAGAGTTGCAAAGATGAGACCAGCAGTTAGAGTGTACTGAGAAGAGGAGGGCTACAGCTCTCTCAGGCATGTAGCAACTTCACTTTATTTCTTACAAGCTTATATACTTTGACAACACATTGTTCTGCATGTATACATCATAACAGCAAACCTGCTGGCAATAAATGGTCTATATGATGAAAATGGAAAGTAACTATTAAAGGAATACAAAGTAATCATAAAACTTAATCAACTATTTATCTGGAAAGAGCAGATGTAACCTTCAACTAAAAATGCACATTAACTTACCTTGATTTTCCCCTCCCTAGGTCCCTTCCAGGAAATTTCAGAGATAATCAGACTCTGTCTTCAGGGTCTGCCTCCTGCATGATTAGCTTTCTAATCACTTTGGTGTGTCTTCCAAAGAGCATCTCTTCATGTGGACTCTGGAAAGGTTTTTTCAAGCATAAAACAATGACACTTGAAGTTACATAGAGGTGACAAACTCTCCATCTTTTTTAATGGATGAATAGTATTCCATAGTATACATATACCCCAGCTTGTTAATCCATTCCTGGGTTGGTAGGCATTTAGGTTATTTGCACATTTTGGCAATTGTAAATTGAGCTGTGATAAACAGTCTAGTGCAAATGTCCTTATGATAAGGATTTTTTTTCTTCTGGGTAGATGCCTAGTAATGGGATTGAAGGATCAAATGGGAGGTCTAATTTGAGTTCATTGAGGACTCTCCATACTTCCTTCCACAAAGGTTTTATTAGTTTGCAGTTCCACCAGCAATATAAAAGTATTCCCTTCTGTCCACATTCATGCCAGCATCGGCAGCTTTGAGACTTTATGAGAGGGCCATTCTCATTGGTGTTAGGTGATATCTCAGGGTAGTTTTGATTTGCATTTCTCTGACAATTAGGGATGATTAGCATTTTTTCATATGTTTGTTAGCCATTCGCTTTCTTCTTTAGAGAAGGTGCTATTCATGTCTCTTGCCCAGTGATATATGGGATTGTTGGGTCTTTTTGGGTGGTTAATTTGAATTCTCTGAAGATACTAGTTATCAAGCTTTTGTCCAATTCACAATATTGAAATATCTTTTCCCATTCTGAAGGCTGTCTATTTGGTTTGGTTGTTGTTTCCTTAGCTGTACAGAAGCTTTTCAGTTTAATTAAGTCCCATTTGTTTGTTTTTGTTGTTGCAATTGCCATGGAAATATTCTTCATAAAAATCTTTCCCCAGGCTGATATCTTCAAGTGTTTTCCCCAAACATTCTTCAAGGATTTTTATTGTTTCATGCCTTATATTTAATCTTTTATCCATCTTGAATCAATTTTTATAAATGGTGAGAGGTGAGGGTCCACTTTCAGACTTTTACATGTGGTTATCCAGTTCTCCCAATACGATTTACTGAACACAGGTTATTTGCCCAAGTACATGTTCTTGTTTGGTTTATTGAATATCAGGTGGCTGTAAGATGTTGGTTTCATTTCATGGTTTTGTATTCAGTTCCAAAAGCCAATGTCTCTATTTTTGTGTCAATACCATGCTTTTTTGATCACTATAACCTTGTCATATAGCCTAAAGTCTGGTAGGGTGATACCCCTCACTTTGTTTCTATTACTAAGAATTGCCTTGGCTTTGCAGGGTGTTTTCTAGTTCCATAAAAAAACAAAGAATCATTTTTTCCAAATCTTGAACGTATGATGATGGTATTTTAATGGGGATTGCATTGAATCTGTAGATTGCTTTGGGAAGTATAGACATTTTAAGAATGTTGATTCATCCCAGCCATGAGTATGGTATGTTCTTCCATTTGTTAATATCCTCTGCTATTTCCTTTCTTAGGATTTCATAATTTTATTTATAGAAGTCCTTCACCTCTTCTCTTATATATATTCCTAGGTATTTTTTGTTATTGTTGTTGAGCTACTGTGAAGGGAATTGTGTCCTTGATTAGCTTCTCATCTTGGCTGTTATTGGAATATACAAAGGTTACTTATTTGTGGACATTGATTTTATATCCTGAGACATTACTGTCTTTTTTGATGATTTCCAGGAGTCTTATGGTCAAGTCTTTGGGGTTCTCAAAGTATAAGATAATATCATCAGCAAAGAGTAAGAGTTTGACCTCCTCTGCCCCCATTTAGATGCCCTTTATTTCCTTCTATTGCCTGATGGTATTGGCTAGAACTTTCAGCATTATGTTGAATAGTAGTGGTGACAGAGGACAACCTTGTCGGGTTCCAGTTTCTAAGTGGAAAAGCTTTCACTTCTACTCCATTCAGTATAATATTAGCTGTGGATTCGTCATAGATGGCTTTAGTCAGCTTAAGAAATGTGCCCCCTGAACACTCTTGAATGCATTGGCCTGGGTGAATACTTCATGAGGAGGACCCCCAAAGCAATGGAAGCAACATCAAAAATACACTACTGGGATCTGATGAAACTAAAAAGCTTCTGCACCACTAAGAACACAGTAAATATCACTAACAGACAACCCTCAGAATGGGAAAGAATATTT
>CAUYRH010086832.1:0-16033 GCA_963574655.1 Perodicticus potto | reverse complement strand
TAAATGTTTATCAAGACAAAGTTTAATTAAACTTGCAAATGATTAGACTATTAACTCAGGGCACCCTTACAAATTAAATAAACTCACAGTACGATCAAAATGTTTCTGATTGTATATGAAGCACATTCTGCCCTATGATTGGACCAATGTACACAATTTTGATTTAATAAAATTATTAAAAAATATAAAATAACACTGAAAATGCAAACAGATGTATGAATATAAGTTTATTTACTATTTTAAAACTAAACAAGGTTTTAATTATTATGGGCACATAATTATGGACAGACAGTTTATTAATATTCATTTTCATTAACTTTTAGTTGAAGGTGTTATCTCAGAAATATTTATGTTTTATTATTTCAAATGCTTAGAATAGCATGGAATATACCAAAAAGACATATAAAATAAGTAAGTTTAGCATACTATGTTTACTACATATTCCAAAAAAAAGTACTCTTATTAGAACTTCAATTTAACTTGAATGGAATTTACATGAATAGCTCAGGAGAAACATTGAGTCCTTAATAGCAGAGAAATACTAGGAAAAATATTAGTGATTTTGAGCAGCAAAAGGGCTTTGCATGAATTAATAAATAAGCTATTTGTTCATGATAATTATAGCATTCATTTCTACCCTTGTGTGATACAAATGTATCTGGGAAGAGCAAATAGATCTGAGTTGGGGAAATGCAACATTAACATAACGTTATCATGGAATAGATCTTAGTTGAATGATTATACTCACTTTAAATAAAGCAGTTAGAAAATGATGAATTCCACAACTCTAAAAGGATTTTCTTTACCCATTATTTTTAGTATCTTTTACTGTATCCCAATTTTGACATAAAATATAATTCCTCTTGTTGAATTCACTTTCTTCATTCTGCCACTCTTAACCTGGCTTTAAAGAAAACTGCTTCCTGTGATGTGGGCATAATGCCCTGGCAGAAGATCATTCCCCTGTGATAGGAGCATGGTGCCAAGCAAACAACATTTAGATGCTACCATTATTAGGCTCAGTAATCAATGAAACAGACACTTATCTAAAGTAGAGGCACTTAAATACATATTCACAATGGAAAATTCTCTATTCAAATTACTTAACACAAAGCTTAAAGATCATATCTGGCTCTGAATTCCATACATCTAGCCTGAGATGTGTGCCATTATTTTTATGCCATTTCTGTGTTTTTCTCTCGGGATACATTTACCTATTCTGCCTTCTATCTTGGTTACTTTCTTTGACCTTTTCTTACTTTCATTTCACTTCTTTTGACTTACAAATCCCTTTCAATCTATAGTAAATGCAATGAATAAATAGCACCATTTCAACTTCTCACCTCTTTATTTTAGATACACTCTTTCTGAAAACTGCTGGTAGTATTTATAGCAACACACCAATATTCTACTTTTCCATAAGAGATAACAGTCAATACTTCTGAAACTTTTAATCTCTTTCCATTTTACACAAAGGAAAACTACTTTTATTTCTACTGTATAGAGAAAATTCAAATGAGAAAAATGTGTGTCTAAATGTGTAACATGCTAAAATTTCACTTATTATTAAAAAATTGAGGTGAGGGATCTAGCATATGTATTAATTGAGATAATTGAGATAATCAAGTTATTAATATATAAAGCTTCTCTCATTAAAAAAATTATATTTCTCAAGGCTTTATTCCATAAAGATGCTACATATGTGGATTGACTAACATTGATACTAGATATTGATTTAAATGATTACTTGATTTCTATTACCACAAATATCTATTTTTGAAGATTCTTAGTAAAGGAAAGCTTTCCTTTGGAAAAAAAATAAAACAATTCAATAACAATGTAAGATGGCCTAGCATAGAAATCTGCACATCAAAAATAAAATTATGCAGATATATCCATTGATTTAGGAGGATCATATAATATAAATTATAGTTGTGCCATTGTATTCCAATCTTGAGCTCACTAAAAGACTGTTGAAGACATAATGATAAAAGATGGCTCACTGCTATGTTTCAGTTTATATTCCACTATTTCCATCTAAGTGGTAACTTTTTTTTTTCTTTATCTGGAGAAATAGAGTTCCTTTTTGTATCAGACCCTACATTTCACCCTACTTGCTTGCCAAATCCCTTTCTCTATTTGCATTTAGGTTTGTTTTGTTTTGCATTGTTTTTCATTCACCACCTAGCAGAAGAGATTCTGCAAAGTTTGCAAATGCTCAAGATTTAAATTTTGTAAAATATTTTTAAAAATATTATGGGGCACTTACTCCCTACTGTATTTTATTTTTCAGTTGGAAAGACACCTATCTACATACTGCTCGCCCTCTCCCTTTCCAACTATGGTAAGCAAAGTACATGTAGAAAGTTAAAGGTTCTACTTTGCTCCTCCTGGGGATGGGCGGCTTGCTGGAGTTGAGGAAGTATCTTTAGAGCCAGTGATGCTTTCTAATTCTGTAATAGAAAGCTAATGACTCACAAATATATTCTTTAATAGCAACTCTAGCAGGTTTCTATATATAGACGACTTTGCTTTATTTCTCATTTGGTTCATTATTTAGGCAAAGACAAGGGGCAATGTCATTGGTTCATTCTAAAACCACCCTCTCAATATATTCCTCCATGCTCATTTAAAATACCCTGTCTGAAAACTGACTGTTGCCAATTACTTAATGTAAGGAATATGCACGCTATTATTTCTATAGTTTGAAAAATTTATTTAGCTCTTTTATACCTTTCATATTTAAGATATTGTGGAAAAATTTGATGTCACCTGAATATCAATAACAGCAAGCTATTTTATTACTTAGCTGAGATCGGAAACTTGTCTAATGGATTCCACAGCTCAGGTCCTCATGCTTTCCACCGTATTTTATTTTATTTTATTTTACCCTTATCCCGTATGTGATGGTATACTCTTCATTCTACTTCTCTTCTAATTTGGCTCTACTCACTTGCAGTTAAGCTATGAATGAGTTTGATTCCAACTAACTCAAAAGAAAAATGAAGCATCCTGAAAGAACATAAAACTAATGCAAATCAATGTGTTTATGCATATAGAATGATAAAAACCATGCATTTAAAATAAAGATTAGCTTTAAAGCATCATTTCATATCTCAATTTCTCAGACTGCTTGGAGATTCTTCTAATATTAACATGCCATTATTATTAGGCTTGACTGCCTGCTGTGAACCATGGTGAAGCACGCAGAAGAATCTCACTACAGGCAAAAGCAAATGCTGAGATTCTAATGGTTGTTAAGCAAATTTGAACTTAAAAATAAACAACGGTCTTAATAGAGACTTAATTACTATCAGATGCAGTGTTTAAAAAAACCCAGAATTTATCTCCATACCTGTCATGAAAATACATTTCTTCTGGAAAGAAAATTTTATTTGTATTTTAAAATATGGGATCTGCAAAGCAAACTGATACTTTTCTATTTAATTATTAATTACTTTGCTTTAGATAAAAGACCAGTCTTGAAGATGGAATAAAATTAAGCCATCAAACTACAAAAATGTAGCATGGAAACACATGCTCCTTTTTGTCATACACACTCACGTGTCCAATTTCTTTGGATGCTTAATTTGAAATATTAGTTGAGTTGGGACTTGATTTTGGTCTTTGTTCTATATGGTTTGGTTTTTCTCTTATTGCTAATCTTGCTAGCCTGCCTTTTAGAACTGCAACTGCTGTATTTTTATTGATTATAATTTCATATTGATGTGTCTTGAGCACATCTAAAGACATATAGACACATGAAAGAGCATAAAAACCTTGCTTTCTTCACATTACTCTTCAATCTTTGTATAAATATGAATGTACATATCTATCTATCTATCTGTCTGTCTGTCTGTCTATCTATCTATCCATCCATCTATCTATCTAAAGCCTAATTGGCAAGGAAAACACAGAATTGGCAGAAAAGAACTCTTAATAATCATTTCTCTTAATCTCATCAGTTTATAGATGGGGAAAGCAGGACATGAAGAGATTGAAGGAATAAAAGGAGACAGGAAGAAAAGTGAATCACACATCGATTCTCTCTACTCTCTTTTGGCTATGCTGAGGCTCTCTGACCTTCCACAAAAAAAGCCTCAGCACCTGCAAGTCAGCTTAGCCCGCAGCCTTCTCTATGTACAGTTCCCTGGTTAACTGCTCCTCGTCCATCCCCAATACCTGGGGTTAGTGTAGAAGACTCGACAGGTCCATATATGTCACTGTCTTTTGTGGTCTTTCTGTCCCTCTCTACAATTATATAAATAGTTCTTTTACTAAGCTTTCCTCACTTTATTTGAATTTAAACATGCTCTTTCTTGCTGGAAACCTGCACGACATGCATGGTTATTTCTGAATTGTACTAAGCACGTGTGGAAAGACGCCATATGCATGATGAGAGAATTTTAAAATTGAGTAAAGGGTATTTAGCAAAAAATATAGTATTTAAATACTATAGTATATTATAGACCTCCCACCAGGATCTTAGGTGGTAAATATTTGCTGATGTACAACTCAAGATAGTCGATTAAACTGTCATCTAATTTCAAATCCTTAAGTAGCTTCTGGTTGCCTTTAAAATGATTTAATCTGTGTTTTGTAGCAAAGACACTGAGATCAATACCTGTTTATTACCTATGCATTTGTGATAAAGTAAATCGAACATTTTGAAACATCTTCTGAAACGATGAGGTACCATCTTCTTTTTATGTAGGTGTAAATATTGTCTTAGATATTATTTTCAAACCTGAGTTAAGTAAAATTCTTCCTTAAGGGGTTAAACAGGGTTTACTATATGGACCAAAATGCCACATGCAGAGAAGAGAGGTTTTAGAGGGATTGGAAATTCAGAGAAGGAAAGGTTTAGAGGGATTGGAAATTCACAAATTTCCAGGAAGTGTGAGAGAAAGAATTTTACTTTCAGTGTTAAATGCCTTTAAGCTAAGGGACTAATCTCATTTGAGTATTGGTTAAGAAAGGGCTCACAATTAAGAGAAAACTAGCACTGCCTTGAAGCAGGGCCAATTTGGATCTAAATGGAGATGAAGTGTAATAAGGTAGTCCTATCATGTAAGGAAACAGAACTAAGACACAAGGTAACAACTGGAGACAGTGTCATGGGCTCCTGAGCTCTTCACCTTCCAGCTTAATCCCGATGCCCATTACAAATAGTGTTTGCCCCAAACGCTCATTTGAAAACTTCTCTGAAAGCGAATACTGTCTCCTAATTGTGAACTCTTCCCCAAATTACTGACACAATTAGCAGGGTGTAGTTATGCTGTCTCTCTTGGGTCTCCATGGTATAATATCCAAGCCTTCAATTCTGCCTTCTTCCTTCTGGCTACTTCTTTTGTTTGCCTTAAATATTTGTGTTCTAAAGGATTCAGTATTGAGTTATTAGAACTTTGGTCATCCTAGATGATTTTAGTGGGTTAATTTCTTCATGAGTGTGGCCATTTATTCCACTGAGTTCTAAAATCTGTATTTAGATTATCCCTGTAATTATGTCATATAAACTTTACAAGATATATTTTACTAAGATGCCCTTAAGAGACTTTAGTTTCAACATATCCAAGTTAAAGTTTTTATCTTCTTTTCTAAAGCTGTTCTTTCCTCTTCAGTTTTCCTTACAGGTAATAAAATCGCTATTCAGTAAGTCACCCAAGCTAGGAAACCTTATTATGATCCTCAACTCATTCATTTATCTCATCTCTCACATTCAATCAGTCAGCACATCAAGCTAATCCCGTCTCCTGAATATCTCCAAGATCTTTATTCTACTTTTCATTCTCACAGCTAACTTGTTTACAGGTTCATCATCCCTTTTTTGCTTCTAACCATGGCCTCCTAACCTCCCTGACTCCTTTGGTTGGCCCACAAATGTCCTGACCTTCCACTGATCTTTGGCACTGCTATAAATATGTGTTAGTAAAACATTACCATAGTCCACTCTTACTTTAAAGCCTTTAGTTACAGAACTAAATACATGTTTATATGAGATCTGGCTAAGGATGAGCCAGAGTTCCAAATACTAATATCGTCTTTACAAAGAAAAAATATAAGAAATATATAAGAAAAATATAAGAAAAAGAACCAGCTCCTTCCACAGAAAACATAGAAAATGCATAAAGAGAAGCAGTCTCATTAATTTTTAATGCAGTATTTAATTTTTAAAAAATGATACATTGCTTATATTTAGCTATTCAAGGATGCAATACAAAATTATTATATTCATTGCTTACATCTGATTTTCTCTTTAGATAAAGTTATTCCATGGTTACCCTCCCCTCACCCACACACATGAATATATATATATAAACATATATTATGTAAACATGTATATATATGATATGCTGCTTATATATATGTAACATATATTATGTAAGTATGTATACATATGTATATGCTGCTTAAGCAATAATATGAACGAAATAATATTTATAAATTCATAAAAATTTATGAATTCGTTAAAAATGAATCTAACTATCTAATTAAAGACTTTTTTTGGAAAGAAAGGACTCTTGGGGTGCACTGAAAAATGAAAATTGTTTCTAATCAGCACTTTTCCCCTTAATGAATAGGGCCGATGAGTTGGTATTAAAATGTGCATTTATAAGTAGGATTCCACGGGATTGTGACATAACACACCTGCCCGATAACTTTAAATTGCAAATGTACTTTTTTCCAGTCTCTTTCTATTTTGTATATATTTATAGCAATTGATCAAATTGTTTTTCATACATGATAAGACTTCCATTGCTTTCTGTTATTTAACAGATTCAAATAGCAATAGGCTGGCTTAATTAGGGTATTAATAAATCATATCAATTAAGGAAAACATGGTAAATTGCAATCTCATGAACTGTATTTCACTATATGTCTAGAAAAATGCTTTGATTTTAGTAACCTGTTAACTGCTAAAGAAGTTGCTTTTGCCCTTTGGCTTATGCTTCTGGACAGGCTACAAACTTAAGAAATGTACACTGAGTGTGTGAGCAAATGCTTCATGACTGATTAAAACTGAGAACAGGTTATTCTTCCCTTCCCAGGATTACTTTCTATTAAGAAATGAAAGAGCTCCAAAATATAAAATGCTTGCTTCATAACTAATTATCAGTTAAAAGAATCAATATTACTTTCCAGTGCTCATCTCTTTTTCCTTGACTTTACTGATAAAAGAAAGGCACTTTTGAAGTTCTAAGAAATGATTCTGGAGCCCTATTATTTCGCATATAAGAATGCAAAGCATGAGCATCAGTTATATCTCAGAATTACAACAGAAGAATATTATTTTATGACTCATCAACTTGGAAACTGACACCCAAAATATAAGTATCTTCTTAGTATAAGGTCTAAATGACAATATAAAATCAATGCTGCAGATGACCGTACTCAATGGTCAACATTCTTTGGATGAGTTTCAGTCTGTTGAGTTGGAGTGGGGAAATACTTTTATTTCAATGTTATATATGTAATATTAGTAACACAAAGAGTTTTCATGACTTTTTTAAGAACCCATAGTGAACTAACATATAGCCAAGATTACAATTCAGGTAACTAGAATTCTATTTCTGCATTTTTTTAAAATCAGGGTCTGAAGTTGTCCAGACCTAGTCAGAATTATCAGCTTAAGAGCATCAGTGATGGAGGAAACCAAAAGTCTTCATGTCCTTCCCTTGAAGAAAAATCCTAAAATGTGTTTGTAATTGAAGCCAGAAGGAAAAATGCTGCTCTACTTAGGACAGTCTACAGCCTTAATAACTTAACTACTATCAATGTTTGAGCTTAAAGTTTTACATAACTAGAATGCTTACCTAACATTCAAAATTTAACAAGGTGTAATGTGGATTGGTGAGTAATAAATGGCCCTGAAGTAATGGGGACCCCATCTCACAAAATACACACAAGAAATTTCCTGTGGAATTTATGTCCATCAAAAGACACCTATAAAATGAGAAATTCTATCAGCAATCCAGGAGAAGAACTCAAGTATGTAAAGCCAATATAGTGTGTATTCAGAATATATAATTAATAATTACTATGGATCAAAAAGAAAAAGACAAATATCACAATTTCACAAATTTCACTGAAAAAGGAGCATGCAGGAATAGACCATAAAAATTTTTTAAAAGATGTTAAATTTATTAATCGTTAGGGAAATGAACATTGAAATCACAATGATATACAATTTCATACACAGCATATGTGCAAAGTCAATTAATATCATGTTTTCACATGGACGTTGGCTGGTGGAATTTTAATTGTTACAACTGTTTTGGAAATCATTTTATTGTAACTTCATAAAGATGAAAATGAATGTATATATTCTGTAACTAGCAACTTCACTTCTTCTTATCTCTTATAGAAAACAATCTTCTACCTGGGTATTGAGATATATTATAAAAATGCTTCTATCAATGATGCTGTAATAACAAGAAGAAAATACTCCTAATATCCACAAACCAAATAATAATTTGTGGTATACTAATACAATGATTATAATATAGCAGTGAAAATAAAAAATCTGGAGCTGTACACATCAAAATAAATTAATTTGAAACCAAAATTTTGAGCTCAAAGAAGCCCTTCACAAAATAGTTCATCAAAATAGCAGAAGACATTAACACATGGAAGAACATATTATGCTCATGACTGGGAAGAATCAACACTGTTACAATGTCCATACTGCCCAAAGTGATCCATAGATTTAGTGCAATACCCAAGTGATCCTCCTGCCTCAGCCTCCTGAGGCTGGAACTATAGGCACACACCACAATCACAATACCCAGCTAAGTTTCTATTTCTTGTAGAGACAAAGTTCTTGCTCTTGCTTAGGCTGGTCTTGAACTCCTCATCTCAAGGGATGCTCCTGCTTTGCTTCCCTGAGTGCTAGGATTGTGGGATGAACCACATACCTGGCCTCAAGGAGCTTACTTTTGACTCACTTTTTGAACTTCAGATTTCTGGTTTACTTTTACAATTTCTGCTTCCCTCACCTCAGATCTTTATTTTTTCATAGCTGTGGAAATTTTCATAGACTAATAAAAGCAAAAAACCTTCTAGTTTTTTATAACATCCTTAGAAAGGTGAGCTTATAAGGTATCAGTGCTTTTGACATTGCTTCATAGCATCTGAACTGTTGATAGGAAGGCAATATCAGCAAGATCAACAACTTTGGCATTGACACAGGACCCAATCGTACCAACAGCAGTAACGTAAGCCTTGAAGATAAGTACTGCTAACAAAAGAAGAAATGCTGTCTGTGGTCACCGCTGGCAGTTTTATGGTTGACCATAAAAATGGATACAGTGTGAAAAGAGAAAAAGAGAAAAATAATAGATGGGCTAGAACAGATTATACATAATGCCTGTTAGGGTAAATTCTTACAGTCTATGTGAAGCAGTTAATTGAAGACTTCCAGTACAATGAGCAATTAGAAATTATTTCGTTACAAAACAAACAGAACGGAGTAGCACCAGGTTTGGGAGTGACTGCTTATGATGGTAATAGATGTATTTTTAAAACATGCTTATTTGGTTAATACTTAGCAATTTCTTAAATCCAAGTCACAACCACCTTATAAATGAGTTATACAAATGTGGAAGTAGAAATATATAATATATTTCCTATAGTAAATAGGTTGTAATGATTTGACTTCATATAGCCAAAAACACTGTTCAAACTTTCTGGTGTTACCTTAATGCTGTAAACACAATTTATAATTTTTTTACTAGAAATAATGCATTTGAGATAGTAAATAAATATGGATCTGGAAATTTATAGAAGGTATAATTTGTTGACAAAGATTAATTGGAATATTTGCCAAGTGGTAAGGCATAAAAGAAGCCAATATGCTAATTGAACAAGATCTGTTTCAGGCAGTTCGGGGCGCTGTAATAGAATATCATAGACTAAGTTGCTTATAAACAACAGATTTACTCCTCAGAGTTCTGGAGACTGGAAATTTAAGGTCAGCTCGGTCAGGGCTGTGGTGAGGCCTGTTTTCTGGGGTACAGACTGACGACTTAGCACACCCTCACGTGACAGAGAGTGACGGAAGCAGCTCTCTGGCATTACTTCCATTCACAAGAGTCCCTCCGCCTAATGCCATCACTTTCAGGGTAGGATTCCAACTTATCAGTAGGGATCTCCGAAATCTTCCATCTAAACAGCACCCCTTCTGCGGAACGGAAGTGATGCCTGCTCACTGAGAAGAGGAATCAGTGCAAGGTAGAGGGAAAATGAGGAGGGAAGTCAGTATTCTTCCCCCAGGTGAGGTGAGGAAGGGGATCATTCATGACACGAGAAGCCCAGATTTCACAGTGAGAGAACGAGACCCACAAAGCTGAGGCAGCACAGAACCCACAGATGCCAAAGCAACAACAATAACAAAGCATTCGACATAGAGAGACATTAACTGTAAAGAAAGGTTTTGTTGTTTGTATTTTTCTTTTGTTAGTTTTTGTTTTGAAGATGTCCAGATAAATTTCTCACATAACCAGGAATGGTTACCTTCATATCTTATAGACGGTTATAAAATTAGATGCCTAAGAGAATGACAGAACTTAGCTTTGCCAGTTTCATAAATTCATGCCACTGAAACAATGCTGCTTTTGTTAATTAAGTTTATGAATACAATTCCATGATAAGAATACCTGTTCTGAATTTTAGATTTCTATCAGGACCAGAGAGATAGGGGGTTTTAGAAGAGGAAAGTAAAAATGATATGCCAATCTGGCAATATTTCATAAAACTAAATACTTGTGTAAGTGTAGGAAAGAATATGTAAACATAAGAAGACTTTAGAGAGGTACATTAAAATATAAGAAACATTAACATAATTACATAGTAATGGCTATGAAACATCATACAAATACGGAGAAATAAAAGTAAAATTAAAGTAGTACTTGCAGTGGCTTTTATTTACAATATTATATAAATAATCATATTTATAAGTAAATATGTTCATATTACTTAGATACTTTGAGTCTCCTAAACAACAGGAACAATAAAATGAAACTATGTCTTTTAATCTTTCTCAACTTAAAGGGTACCGCTTATGGAACAATTACATATTATAGTTATATGATGAAAAAACAATTGAGTATGTGTGATATGATTTTTAATGTAGATAAAATTCAGATTGATATTCTTTGTGGTGAGTTTTAAAATAAAACTGTGAATATACACATGTTAACAAAATCCTTTCTATGCATATTTATTTAATAAATACATACTTGAAAGTACCAGGCATGCTTTTATGTGGTTTAAGAAGTAGTGAATGAAATAAATTTCTTTCCCTGTAGAATTTAAATTCCATTTCATAAAGTTTTCTTAAGTTGTATTTTCTTTTCTTAAATATGTAGTTTTCCACAGTATTTAAAAATTACAAGTTACCAATGACCAACTAAAACAAGAGGAAGTGCAGAAATGTTAATTTTTATTGTTAGCATTAACATTAAAATAGAAATCAAAATTTGTGCTTGCATAGTCATTTCATTTGTGATCATCAAAGAACAATAACACTCTAATTAATTTTTCAGCCCCCAAGAGAGATAGGTAAGTATTATTATTTCAATTTTACAAATGAGGGTACTATAACATAGAAGACAAATTCAAGTTTTCTTTCAGATCTCAATAGAGCTCTTAAGAAATCCCACAGCCCTTGCGAGGTTTTAGATTATGCATTGCTGTGCACCTCCATGAAATGTTTTTCATTACTCAAGATGAGCATTATTTGGGAAATGATACAGGGGAAATCTTTATGGGTTTCTGAATAGTGTTATATAGTTGACAAGACCTTTCCAGAAAACGATATGGCAAAAAAGACTTGCCCATGGTCATTTCTTAAGCCATTTCTTCATAGATGTAAATCCAGTTATACATTTGGTTCAGAGAAAAAAAACAAAGATAATTTGCTACACACGTCCTGAGGCTGTAACTTGGAAAGTACATACAATATTTTAAATACAATTCTTTCACTGCAACAAAAACCATCCAACAAGCAACAATCAACAGAAAAACAAACAGAAAAACTAAACATTTATTTGTCCAACAAACAGACAAATTAATTATTGCTATATCCTAAAAAGTACATTAATGCTCAATTATTTCATAGGATAAAATAAAAACCAATTGTGGTATTCAGTAAGTAGTCAGAGATTAAAAACAAACAATAGGTAGTTCAACAGAGGGAATTTAATACAGCAAGTATTGTAATGATGCTAAAGTCATTGAAATAGGAAGATGACACCCTCACAACGCACAAAAGCCACCAATGTGAAAAGGAGGTGGTGTAGGAGTGGGGGCTGCCAGGCCTGAGTAGGGAGAGGATTGTTTGTACTCTATCTTCTTTCTGAGAGGTCAAAAACAACTTTTCACCTTAACACAAATTTTCCAGTCTGGTTTCTCTAAGTCCCTCACAAACTGATAAAACCCAGTAGCCAATGCTCATGATTTAGGATCATGGAATATCTTTCCTTCCATGCAAAATGAACAACTAGATGTATTTGTCCAAAATTTAGCTCATTGGGAGTGTTCCCTTTTGAAGACACATCAATTGGATTATTGCAATAGTCTTTTGAATGGTTTTCTTGTATCTACTTCTTATTGCTGCTCTCCACATGGCAGCTAGAGTAATCACTTTAAAATATAAAGTATGTCATGACAGTCCTCTATCTACAACTCCAGACAAGTTTACATTCACTCCAAAGAAAGTCGTAATTGTGACATAGTTAAAATACCATTTGTGATCTGGCTTCCCTAATATTATGAACAATCTCCTACACAGGCCTACCTCAGAGATATTGCCGATCTGGCTCCAATCTTTGTATTAAAGCAAATACCACAATAGAGTTACATAAATATTTTGGTTTTCCAATGAATATAAGAGTAATGTTTGCATAATTTTGTAGTCAAAGTATGCAATACCATTATATCTAAAAAATGCACATACTTTTATTGCAAAAAATGCTAATGATCATCTGAGTCTTCCACGAGCTGTAGTCTTTTTGCTGGTGGAGGGTCTTGTCTTGATGTTGATGGCTATTCATTGTTGGGGTGGTGGTCACTAAAGTTTGGGTGGCTATGCTGATTTCTGAAAATAAGACAATGAATTTTGGTCTATTAATTGATTAATGTTCCCAAAAGATTACCCATAACATGAGAAGGTGCTTGATAGTATTGAACCCATAGTAGAACATTAAAATTAGAGTAAATCCTCTCAAATCTTGGCACTAATTTAACACATAAGTTTATGTAACATTCTAAATTCTTTTTGGCCATTCAGACAATATTCATAGCATCTTAACTAGAAGTAGATTCCATCTCAAGACATCACTTTCTTTGCTCCTATATAAGAAGCGCCTCCTCATTTGTTCAAACTTTATTATAGATAGCAGCAATTCAGTCACATCTTTGGGTTGTACTTCTAATTCTAGTTCTCTTGCTATTTCTACCACATTAACAGTTACTTCTTCCATGGAAGTCTTGAGTCCCTTAAAGTCATTCATGAGTTTTGGAATCAACTTCTTACAAATTCCTGTTAATGTTGATATTTTGATTCTCTCCTATGATTATGAAAATTCATAATGGTGTCTAGAATAGTGAATGCTCTCCAGAAGATTTTTCAATTCATTTTTCTAAGACCCATCAGAGAAATCATTACCTATGGAAGCTATAGACTTATAACATGCATTTCTTAAAAGGTAAGACGTAAAAAAATCAAAATTACACATTGATCCATGGGCTACAGAACGGATGTTATGTTAGCAGACATAAAAACAAAATTACCTTGTAAATCTTCATCAGAGCTCTTGGGTGACTAAGTTTATTGTCAATGAGTAGTAATATTTGGAATTTTTGTTTTTCTGAGCAGTAGATCTAAACTGGACTTAAAATACGTAGTAAATCATGTAATGTACAAATATGCTGTTTAGCCAGGTTTTGTTATTCCATTTATACACCACAATCAGAATTGATTTAGAATAATTCTTGAAGATCCTAGTATTTTCAGAATGGTGAGGGAGCATTTGGTACAATTTAAAGTCACTAGCTGCATCAGTGCCTAACAAGAGAGTCAACCTGCCCTTTGGCGTTTTGAATCCAGGCATCGATCACTCCTCTTTAATGATGGAAACCTTTGGTGCTGTCTTATTAGAGAAGGCTGCTTCATCTACATTGAAAATATGTTGTGTATTGTAGACATTTTCTTTCTTTTTTATTTTTTAATAGTTTTATTAAATCATAATTGTGTACATTGGTGCAATCATAGGGCAGAATGTGCTTCATATACAATCAGAAACATTTTGATAGTACTGTGAGAGATAGCCCTGATAGCATTTTCTTAATCACTATATAAAGACATTGATACTCTACATTTAATAAGTTTCACCAGTACCCTACTAAGACGCACCATAGGTGTGATCCCACCAATTGCCCTCCCTCCACCCATCCTCCCCCCTCCCCTCCCCTCCCTTTCCTTTTTCCCTGTATTCTTGTGCTATAATTGGGTTTTAGCCTTCATATGAAAGCTAATATAGAGCTAATTTATAGCTTTCATATGAAGGCTAAAACCCAATTATAGCACAAGTTTTCTTTTGACAGTCAGGTATAGTGGCAATAGGTTACCTTGATATTAGATGGTTGCTTTTAGTTTGGTTAGGATTGGACTACATCTAATTTTCCCCTAATCTTCCTCTAATGGGGCCTTATGGACAATCACAAAGCTTGAGGTATTTACCAAGGTGCTCTAATTTTGAGGGAGTTAAACACCAGCCTCTGTTTTTCTAGCACTCACCTTCTCTAGAATATCTTTGTAGCCACTTGCTACTTTGTGTTGTTTCTTCTTGGAGCCTTGCCCTGTGTACCATTTAAGAAAAATTTAGAATCATGATTTTGGGGTTCCCTGGTTTGGGCTCCCTTCTTTCTTGGACTTTGTCCCTCAACCTCCATCTGGGAGCTCTGAACTCTGATATGTGCCTCTTTTGAGAAGCAAGAACCCTTCTGATTCAGCTTTATTCACCCATACCAAAAAACACCTGCTTAAAGCCCTTCTCTTCTGTTAAAGATTGTAGCCCCTCAATTTGGTGCTTGTGCTAATTGTTTTTCAGGGAATTCAAACAGTTGTTTTTATATTTTGTCTGGGATTTTTTAACTGTTTAAAGTGTGAGGGAAAATATAAAAACAACTGTTTATTATTGAAACTGAGGATTATTATTTTTAAGTTACATTAAGCATTCATTTTTTGCCAAGTATGGTAGCATCCTCAAGTATGGGGATTTGATTGTATTATCTTATTTAAACCCCACAGGTGTCTTTAAAATAGTTATTATTACTTTTTTTTATTGTTGGGGATTCATTGAGGGCACAAAGAACCAGGAAACGTTGATTGAATTTGTTAGGTAAAGTCCCTCTTATAATTGTGTCCTGCCCCCAAAAGGTGTATCACACACTGTGACCCTCCTCTCCCCTTCTTCCTTCCCCCTCTCTGCTCTTCCCTCTCCTCACACCCCTCCCTTCTTTCCTCTCTCTGTTCTCTCCTTCCCTCTTTCTACTCTCCCCTTCCCCCCCCCACCATGTACTAGGTCATCAACTGTCCTCCTATGAGAATTGAGTACAGAGGATTCTTGCTTCTCTATTCTTGTGATTCTTTACTAAGAATAATGTGTTCTACTTCCATCCAGGTTAATACAAAAGATGTAAAGTCTCCATCATTTTTAATGGCTGAATAGTATTCCATGGTGTATATATATATATACACACACACCATAGCTTGTTAATCCATTTCTGGGTTAATGGGCATTTAGGCTGTTTCCACATTTTGGCGATTATAAATTGAGCTGTTATAAACAGTGTAGTGCAAGTATTTTTTTTTTAATTATATAAATCATGATTGTGTACATAAATGCAACCATGGGGTACAATGTGCTGGTTTTATATACAGTTTGAAATATTTTCATCAAACTGGCTGACATAGCTTTCATGGCATTTTCGTACTTATTGTGTACAGACATTTATATTCTACATTTAGTAA
>CAUYRH010086831.1:0-32688 GCA_963574655.1 Perodicticus potto | reverse complement strand
TTTTTGAGACAGAGCCTCAAGCTGTCACCCTGGAGAGAGTGCTGTGGCATCACAGCTCACAGCAACCTCCAATTCCTGGGCTCAAGCGAGTCTCCTGCCTCTGCCTCCCAAGTAGCTGGGACTACAGGTGCCCGCCACAACGCGCGTCATTTTTTGGTTGGAGCCATCATTGTTGTTTGGCGGGCCCGGGCTGGATTCGAACTGGCCAGCTCAGGTGTACTGGGCTGGCACCTTAGCCCGTTGAGCCACAGGCGCCGAGCCCCTATTCAGGTTTCTTTAAAAAATTATTTTATGAAGAATCGTACAACTGTTTCTGTCAGATGGCTACTTAAGTAATTGTCCGGCAAAATCGTCTTCTGAGGACAAACTGATGATAGTACTCAGAAGGCAAAAAAGGGAGGCAGAGCGAGCGGAAGGACTTCATTTTGGTATTTAAAATATAGCCAGGCTCAGCACCTGTAGCTCAGTGGCTAGGGTGCTGGCCACATACACGGTTGACTGGCAGGTTTGAACCCAACTCAGGCCTACTAAACAACAATCATAACTACAACAACAACAACAACAAGGCATGTGGCCAGTGCCTTGGGAGGCTGAGGCAAGATAATCACTTAAGTCCAAGAGTTTGAGGTTGCTGTGAGCAGTGACATCATGGCACTCAACCGAGAGCAACACAGTGAGACTCTGTCTCAAATAAATAAATAAATAAATAAAATAAAGCCAAATCCATTTTTTTCTAAAATTAGTATATAATACTGAACTATAACTTGTAAGGGAAACATTTTTCTTCCTGTGTTGAAATAACATGCTAATCAATGGCTACCAAGGAAATATACCTCGCTTATGTGCATTCATTTTTATATAAATCCCAATTGTGAAACATTTTGCAATAAAATAAAATGTATCATTAAAGTCAGAATTATTTTTACAAATTCTGCCAATTTGCAAATTCCATCCCTTCTATCTTTTCACTTCCCTAAAACATTACCAACAGCTATTTATTGCACACCAATAAATTCCACTTACTCTTGGAGTTGAAGCTTGTTTCCTCTCACCCTGTACTTGATGAAGTAGAAGAGTTGATATTTATACAGGACGGAAGCTTTAAAAACCTGCCAGCTCTTCAATTCTTCCTCTACCCACAACTGCCAATGTAATGTATTCTCTGCACAACTCTATATTTCTTGGAGTTAAAGGAGAGAGAATCAATTCTGGAGGACAAAAAGATGAAATTCTGAATTTGAAATCTACAAGACAGCCCTGAGAACACGAGCTGCACAGCACTAGATAACAAACAATAATAAAAATAGAATGGGTAATAATTATTGAGCATGTATTATGTATCAGGCAACATGCCAAGGACTTAAAGGCATTATTATCTCATGTGAACCTCCCAGAAGTATCATTACACCCATTTCACAGATGGTGAGACTGGGTCTTAGAGCTAAGCGACCTATGCAAAATGATTCAGCTCCTAAGTGACAGATTTGAAGACAAAGGGCTTGAGAAAAAATTTAAGCTTTCAATGGCCAAGCTCCAAAGCTCTTAACCTGAAGGTTGCAGGCTATCTGCAAAATGTCACAGTTAAAAATCGTAATTTTCTTTTTCTTTTCTTTTTTCCAGTTCGGCTGGGGCCAGGTTTAAACCCGCCACCCTCAGTATATGGGGCCGGCGCCCTACTCGCTGAGCCACAGGCGCCGCCCTAAAATCGTAATTTTCTTAAGGATCTTTTTTATTTTTTTTTAGTTCAACTTAGGTCAATTCAATATGGATAGTACATGCTCCTCTGATTATAATTGTTAGCTAAAATTAATAATTAAAGGTTTTGAGCAAAAACTTTGTAATGTGGGATTCAAAATAGAAAAACAATTTAAGAGATCCCTTCTGTGGAAAGTTTGAGAGACAACAGACTAAACGACCTCAATGATTTATTCTAGTTCTAACATCTGAGTTTCTGACAAATGCTTCCAACTCAGAAATGTGTCTGCCCCACCTTCGCTCCTGTCCTCCCTCCCTCCCAATCCCACACTTACAACCTACCATCTGCTTTTCATTAGCACTGGCAACCTAGAAAACTGACATTGGCTTTCACCAGGATAAGCCAAAATGCTAAAGTTGACTCCACATTAATTCTTCGCCATGAATAAGAAGCAATTCTTCCTTCCAATTTTATTCTGATTTTCCTAGCTACCTCTGATCTAATTTGCCTTCTGACAACTTGCTCAGGTCTGCTTCTTCATCTGCAGGCAGCTGCTTAGTGTATGGTCACTTAGCGTATGCTTAGAATCTCCATCCTAGCTCCATTCTCTAGGATTTGGATCACCTTGATCAATTAAGAAGTATCTGATAGTACCAGTGTCCATATTCTTGTGATTCACACGTACTATTTTTCCTATTCTGCTTCCTTGCTAGTTCCACTTGAGCTGCTACAAGCCACATCCTGGCACCATACCCTTAAATGGATCATTCTATTATGGCTGATTTTGGCTGGGACATACTTCATAAAATGCTATGGGCAGCTTAGGGACACAAAGTATAATATCATACCTAGTGTATAAAGTCATTACTTGCTTCTGGACTTTTTTGGTTACAGATAATTACCTAAAACTCTAAAGTGTGTTACACAGGATGTATATAGGAACTGAGACTGTAACAGTGAAACAGGGCAGACAGCATTCCTGCTCTCATAGATTCTACTCTCTACTCACATTCCAATCGAAGGAGGAGAAAGAAAACAAAGAACAGCAGCCAGTGGTAAATACTATGCAGAGAACTGCAATAGGTCGACCCAACAATGATTAGGTGGCGAGGTGAGATTGGGTAATAAATGAAGAAGGGACCACAAAATCTGAGTAGCTTTAAGATGCCATGCAGGGAAGATAGGTGCTCATTCTGGGAGTAGGAAACAGCAAGAGCAGAGACCCTAAGGCAAAAAGTAGGATGACACATTCACAGGAACAAAAAAAAAAGCCAATATGACTGAAGCTTAATAGGCCAGGAAGCTTAATAGTAATAAAAGGTAAATTTGGAAAGGCAAGCAGGGCTTTGTAGGACAAGGTGAAATTTAATACCAAGTGCAAATAAAGCCACAGGAGGGGATTTTAAGCAGTCTTCTCATTTACGTAGTAAAAAGGCCACTGCCCAAAGACAGTGTAGATAACAGACTGTAAAAGGTCAAGAATAGAATACAAATCCATTAGAAGACTTGCAGTAATCCAGTTGAAAGATGATGAATGGCTAGACTAAGAAGGTGGCAGAGATGGAGAGGTTCAATTAGGAAGCAGAACTGACAGTACTTAATGACAGAGAAAAGTCAAGGATAACTTAGGGTTTTTGACCTGAGTAACTGGGGGAGAATGATGTAATTTTATAAGTTAGTAAAATAGGAAAGGCTATGAAAAATCCTAATTTAGAGGGGAGAAAATGAAGAGTAAAGATTTAGAGTTAGAAGAACTATTATGGATCGTTTACTACAATCACTTTATTCTAGAGAGAAGCAAACGGTAGCTCAAACTTGTCCGTGTGACTTGCCAAAAAGGACAAACTACCGGTACATTCTAGAAGAGCCCCTGCCTCACTTTACCAAGTGTTATTAGTGCCATGGACCCCTTTAGCAGTCTGATGAGCCTTGGACTCAAAATAAATGTTTTAGTTTTACATATACAAACACATGAAACTAATTTTTTGAAATATTATTATCAGAATAGTAAAAAAGAATATGATTTGGTAACACTACATGTGCTTCTATAGCAACTCATTAGATAACAAAATCTCCTAGTGATCGAATAGTTACCATAACTTCAAAGCAAGAATGAGTGAGGTAAGCAATATTTTAAGATAGCTATAACAACTTTTTATGAAAGGAAAATATCTATGATTTCTACTGACAAAAAAAGCTGTAAGTACTACTGTTACTAGGGTTTGTTTTCTTCGTGTTTTATTTCAGGTGAAGGCTAGTAAAAAAATATGTAACTTTTTACCCTCTAAAGTTCATGGAGACCTAATTTGTGGACCCTAGGCTAACAGCCCAGTTAAAATGCCAATTCCCCTTCCCCACAGTAATACAACGGCTGTGGGACTGATCACTGCGCCTCCAGTATTTCCTGAAACTCATCCTCTATCCTGAGGAAAGATCACAAAGGCCAGTCTATTGAGGACTCTCCTGTTTCAGCCCTTGTAAGGGTTCTTACAGCCAAGGAGAGGGATCAAGGATCAAGTCCGGGCGGCGCCTGTGGCTCCAAGGAGTAGGGCACCCATATGCCAGAGGTGGCGGGTTCAAACTCAGCCCCAGCCAAAAAACTGCAAAAAAAAAATAAAGGATCAAGTCCAAATGCTTTAGTGTGGCACTGAAGGCTACACTCTCCAAACTCTGCTGCTCTACAGCACCTGGTACTTTGCAGGCTCTCTCTCTCTGGATTATAGTTTTTCTAGTAATACTCTAGTAGTACAAGACCCTACCAAAGAATCATCTTTGTAAAGCATCTGATTCCAAACAGAGTGATCTCTGTTTGAACTGTGAACTTCTTTAAAATCAATGAAGGTTTTTGCAGGGCAGTCGGTATCCCAGGCCATGGTCATTACCAACACCTAGAATCTTTTTCCCATACATGATAGTCTTTTCTCAAGTTCAGTGATTTCTGGACTGCAAAAGGCTGTTTTGAGTATTTGTGCCAGATTTTTATTAATCTTAAAATAATCTTTCACACCCCCATTACAGTGTACAGGTTATAAAGGGATTGCACACATTTGTGTTTAATTCTCTTGATGATTCCATAAAGATAAGCAATCTAATGGATTACCCTTAATTTTCAAATGAGGGAACAAAAGACCAGCAAAATAAACTGATTTCTGCTCAGATCTAATCATTTATCGAGCTGAAGCTGGAATCATAAATCCCAGCCCTCTTGGTTGAGATGCAGTGTGAACTAAAGCCAATATGCCAAGTCCAAGACAGATGAATACAAAGCCTGAAAGTGTCCTTCAAAAAGCTTTACAACATACTACCAATACAACCCTATTATTGAAAGGTTTTTCATTGTAATGCCACAAGATCAAGAATAGAATTATGTCAATTCCTTAATTTTTAAAAATGTAACTGCTTTTCTCTATTTCCACTAGGATTTCTAATTATTACACATTGTTCCTATTAGTCTAGACCTCTGAAATGAAAGCTTCTTGTAAAAACTTACTAAATATTACCCAATGTACTAGAGGTTATTAGTTCTATCTGCAGAATGATATGACAGTGACACAATATTTAAAAACACTTCCCAAGGATATACCAAATTAAAATTGTCTGAATAAAAACTAAGAATTCTTGAAGTAAACTTTCTTGCTGATTCATATTTATTTCCATCAAGTTGTTCAGATGTGCTTTTTTTTCTTTTTAAGACAGAGTCTCAATATGTTGCCCTCGGTAGAGTCGTGGTGTCACAGATTACAGCAACCTCAAACTCGGGCTTAAGCGATTCTCTTGCCTCAGCCTCCCAAGTAGCTAGGACTACAGGTGCCTGCCACAACGCCCAGCTATTTTCTTGTTGCAGTTGTCATTGCTGTTTAGCTGGCTCAGGCCAGGTTTGAACCCCCCAGCTTAGCTGTATGTGTCTGGCACCCTAGCCAACTAAGCTACGGAAGCCGCTCTGTTCAGATGTTTTTGATGTCATTTTCATGTCACAACCTGGCTATGTATTTAGTTTATCAACAGTTGTATTTTGTGAAATAAAAGGTTTGTAGAAAACTAACTTTTCAAGACAGTGATATAATATATACCATAGATAAACCTTTCCATATGCAGCTAAAGTAAAAAAAAAGCAAGACTTCCAAAATATCCTTAAATAGAATAGAAAATAAATTAATGGGCTCGGCGCCTGTGGCTCAACGGGCTAAGGTGCCAGCCACATACACCTGAGCTGGCGGGTTCGAAACCAGCCCGAACTGGCCAAAACAACAATGACGGCTGCAACCAAAAAATGGCCGGGCATTGTGGCGGGTGCCTGTTGTCCCAGCTACTTGGGAGGTGGAGGCAAGAGACTCGCTTGAGCCCAGGAGTTGGAGGTTGCTGTGAGCTGTGATGCCATAGCACTCTCTCCAGGGCAATAGCTTGAGGCTCTGTCTCAAAAAAAAAAAAAAAAAAAAAAAAAAAACTAGAAAATAAATTAATGTATGTAAGAATAATGGAATATTACCTAGAAGTGGAAATCAAGGAATTACAAGTAAATTCTCAAAAATACAGTATTAAGCCCAGGGACAGTCAGTCACGCCTGTAATCCTAGCACTCTGGGAGGCAAGGGAGGAGGATCGTTTGAGGCCAGGAGTTAGAGACCAGCCTGGGCAAGAGCAAGAAGACCTCGTTTGTCCAAAAAACAAAAACAAGGTGGAGCAGGAGATCTACCAGCTGTAGTCACCAGCTACTTGGGAGGTTGAGGCAGAAGGACTGCTTGAGCCCAGGAGTTAAGAGTTTGCAGTAAGCCGAGATGATGCCACTGCAGTATAGTGAGACTCTGTTTCAAATAAAAATATTTATATAGTATTAAGTAAGGGAAGGGAAAAGGAGGGAAAAGTCCAGAATGTTAAGCAAGAGGTGTTAAAGAAGGATCAAAAGCTTCCTTGAGTGATTTTCAGCAAGGGGTACTTTCTTCCTTAGAACTAGAAACAAAGAAAAGAGGAAGATGGTAAATGATATAAAAGAAATCTCAATGTAAAGAGATTGAAAATTAACGGATTTGGACCTGGACAAGTATTTTGATCAACTCTTTTCAGGGTTTGAGCTAGGTGGGAAAGAAAGCTTCAGCAGAAAATAACAAACGTCAGAGTATGTAATAACTGCTCTGATTATTAAATAGTATAGTTAATTGTACATCTAATTGTGGCAAGCTTGTTTGAAAAATCACTGGGTTCTACCCACAGATTCTGATTTAGTTGTTCTGAGGTAGGAACTGAGAATCTACCTATTCATTTAAGCAGCACCATAGGTTGTACAAACAATTTTCAGATATATGGTATAAAGTCATTTTTAAGAATGCAAAAGAAACGGGATACACACCCACACTAGACTGCCTCCCCCTGAGACACATACATAGTCTGAAACAACAGGCTTGAGATAAGGTCTTGCAGAATCCAATGCCTGCCATCTGTGAAAATGTAAAAATGTGTACAATTTCTTTCCTGAAAAAATTAACTTAGTCTTTATTCTTTCCAACAGGAATTTGCAAGAATCCACACATTCCCACCAATACACCAATATCCTCCATTTAATAGTTGCTAAATTGGAGGGAGGGAACATTTTATCTGAATTTCCTTAATACTCAGTGAAAACAAAACTACTTTCTTTGTGTGACATGGAAAAATTAACATGCAAGGGTACAGTCTTCCTCCCTCTACTCATTTTGCCTTTCCTATAAAATTTCGCTGAAATAAAGGAAGGAATAAAGCAAGAAATGTTGATGAGGCTCACCACCCATAACACAGTGGTTACAGCACAGGCCACATACACCCAGGGTGGCAGGTTCGAACCCAGCCCAGGTCAGCTAAACAATGACAACTGCAACAAAAAATAGCCAGGTGTTGTGGCAGGTGCCTGTAGTCCCAGCTAAGTGGGAGGCTGAGGCAAGAGACTTGCTTAAGCCTTAGAGTTTGAAGTTACTGTGAGCTGTGATGCCATAGCACTCTACCAAGGGCAATAAAGTGAGACTCTGTCTCTACAAAACAAAAAAAAACTGTACTTTCATTTTCTTCAAAATACTGTATTTTTTAAATTTTCTTGAGATTTCTTCTTTAACCCACCTATTATTTAGAAGTATGTTATTTACTCTTCCAAGGATTTGGGGATTTTCCAGCTATCCTCCAGATACTGATTTCTTTTCTTTTCTTTTTTTTTTTTTTTTTGAGACAGAGCCTCAAGCTGTCACCCTGGATAGAGTGCTGTGGTATCACAGCTCACAGCAACCTCCAATTCCTGGGCTCAAGCAAGTTTCTTGCCTCCGCCTCCCAAGTAGCCTAGGACTACAGGTGCCCGCCACAACGCCTGGCCATTTTTTGGTTGCAGCCGTCGTTGTTTGGCGGGCCCGGGCTGGATTTCAACCCGCCAGCTCAGGTGTATGTGGCAGGCGCCAAGCCTAGATACTGATTTCTATTTATTTTTATTGGGGTCTGAGGGCAGATATTTTCTAATTTGTATTCTTTTAAGTTTGTCAAAGTTTGTTGTAGATAGACCCTGAATGAGGTCTATCTTGAATGTTCCACTTGAGCTTGAAAAGAAAGTGTAAACTGTTATTTGGTTAAACAGTCTGATAGATGTCAGTTATGTAGTTGATAGTGCTATTGAATTCAACTTTGTCCTTACTGCTTTTCTGTCTGCTGAAAGGTTGTCCATTTCTGATAGAGGTATTATTTTTTTTTTTTTTTTTTTTTTTGAGACAGAGTCTCACTTGGTGGACTGCTGAGGCATCACAGCTCACAGCTCCAACTCTTGGGCTTAAGTGATTCTCTTGCCTCAGCCTCCCAAGTGGCTGGGACTACGGGCTCCTGTCATAATGCCTGGCTATTTTTTTTTTCTGTATTTGGCCAGGGTTGGGTTTGAACCTGCCACCTCTGGCACATGGGGCCAGCACCCTACTCCTTTGAGCCACAGGCGCCGCCCTAGCAACATACTTTAAAGATCTTGTTTTTGTTTTGTTTTGTTTTTTCGCTGGGACTGGGTTTTGAACCCACTACCCTCAGCATATGGGGCCAGCGCCTTGCTATTTTTTGTTGCAGTTGTCATTGTGGTTTTTTAGCTAGCACAGGCCAGATTTGAACCCACCAACTTCGGTATATGTCGCTTGCGCCGTAACCACTGTGCTAGAGGCACTGAGCCTGAGATAATATTTTAAACTTGTGGTTTTAATTGAAAGAAAATTTTTTTGAGACAGTCTCATTCTGTTGCCTGGATTGTAGTACAATAGTATTATCACTGCTCAACACAACCTCAAACTCCTGGGCTCAAGCAATCCTCCCGCTTCAGCCTCCCCAGTAGTTAGAACCATAGGCACATACCACTACACTTAGCTAATACTTTAATTTTTTGTAGAGATGGAGTCTTGCTATGCTTTCTAGGATGGTCCCTAACTCCTGGCCTCATGAGATTCTCTTCACCTTGTACTCCTAGAAGTGCTAGGATTATAGCCATGAGCCACAGCACCCAGCCCTTAATTAAACATTTTATATAATTTTATTTTCTCTCTTTTCTTGATATATCAATTATACTTTTGACCCTTAAACAACATGGGTTTGAACTCCATGAGTCTACTTATATGTGGATTTTTTTCAACCACGCACAAATGGAAAATATAGTATTCACAGATGCAAAACCTATATATGGAGGGCCAACTTTACATAAACCAAGTTCTGCAGGACTGACTGAAGTACTTGAGCATGCACCAATTTTGGTATACTCAAGGGTCCTGGAACCAATCCTCCATGTATACTGAGACAGTATCAAGAGAATAAAAGAAGCGCCACAGACTTAGAGAAAGGTATTTGCAAAAGATATATCTGATGATGGACTTATGATTGTACTTTTTTTCTTCTTCTTTTAGTGGTTGTCCTGAGGTTTACAATAACCTAACCCAAGTCCATTTTTAAACAACGCTATACCACTTCCCAAATAGGGTAGTCCAAGTATCTTGTAATAACAAAATAGCCCTAATTCTTTTCTCCTATCCCTTGTATCCCTGTTGTCATTCATTTCATATATACACATACACAAAAGCACATACAAGCATACATAATCAAATACACTTTTTGCATTTGTTATTTTGAACAAACTGTTGTTAGATCAATTAAGAAAAAGGAAAATAAAAGTTTTCAAGATCCAAGTTTCTGGGTTATATTATTTTCTCTTTCTGATAAACTTTTCTACATATTTCTTGCAAGCAGGTCTACTGGCAACAAAGTCCCTCAATTTTTGTTTGTTTGAGAAAGTTTTTATTTCTTCTTCACTTTGGAAGGACAATATGACAAAGTGCATAATTCTAGGTTGTAGTTATTTTCTCTTCACACTAAATATTTCACTTTTCTCTTTTCTTGCTTACATGGTTTCTGAAGAATAGTTGGATGCAATCTTTGCTCCTCAATAGTTAAGGTATTTTTCTCCCCTCTGGCTTCTGTCATTCAATCTATAATTACGGCTTCTGATTTATTGACAGAGTTCTTTTCACTATCAAGATTATAGGCTCGGTGCCCGTAGCTCAAGCGGCTAAGGCACCAGCCATGTACACTGGAGCTGGGGGGTCCGAATCCATTCCAGGCCCACCAAAACAACAATGACAACTACAACCAAAAAATAGCTGGGTGTTGTGGTGGGTGTCTGTAATCCCAGCTACTTGGGAGGCTGAGGCAAGAGAATTGCTTAAGCCCAAGAGTTTGAGGCTGCTGTGAGCTGTGATACCACAGCACTCTACCCAGGTCAACAGCTTGAGACTGTCTCAAAAAAAAAAAAAGATTATAAAATTTTAACCTATGTTTTCTTTCTGTATTTTCATGGTAATTTCAGTTTTTATATTTAGGATGTCCATAAAGTTTGTGCTATTTTAACTTGCACACAGACTTTATGGACACCCTGTATTACATTTCTTATCCATCACAAATTATTTTTCTTCAGTTTTTATTACATGGCTGGCTAGTTATGGCAACATTATTTACTGAATAATTCCATCATGTTCCAAAAACTGTAAAATGTCACCTTTATCCTAGACTAAACACCTATTAGGTCTGTTTCTGGACTTTGGCGGGGGGGAAAAAACAACTAGGAAGAGAATTTGTCTGTGAGGGGAACTAGATAGTCAGAGATCGGGAAGAAAAGAGAACTAATTTTTCAGTGTTTCCTTTTTGAACTTTATTCCATGTGCTTTAAATTAACACTCAAAACATAAATGAAAAAAATTTTAAAGTTCTGCCTACCAGACATGATGGGATTATCAAATATTTCATATTTAGCAAATTATACTATAAATCCCATATGCACCTGAATACCTGAAATCATAAACCTATCTTGAGTTTAAAACTGAGAACTATGATTTAATCAATTTTATTTTAAATGAATAATGAAAGTACTTCAAATATGTTTCTCTGCCACTTAACATAGGCAAACACAACACCATCTTTTAAACTTGGCCCGGTGGCTCATGTCTGTAATCCTAGCACTCTAGGAAGCTGAGGGAGGTGGTTTGATTGAGGTCAGGAGTTTGAGACCAGACTGAGCAAGAGGAAAGCCCTGCTTCTAAAAATAGCCAGGTGTTGTAATCCTGTAAATAGCAGGTGCCTGTAATCGCAGCTACTTGAGAGGTTGAGGCAAGATCACTTGAGCCCAAGAGCTTGAGGATGCTGTGAGCTTTGACACCATGACACTCTACCGAGGGCAACAAAGTGAGATTCTATCTCAAAAACAAACAAACAACAACAAAAAAATCTGGTTCGGTGCCTGTGGTTCAGCGGGCTGAGGCGTCAGCCACGTACACCTGAGGTGGCGGGATCGAGTCCAGCCCGGTCCCACCAGGCAACGATAACGGCTGCAACCAAAAAATGGCCGGGCGTTGTGGCAGGCGCCTGTGGTCGCAGCTGCTTGGGAGGCGGAGACAGAAGACTCGCTTAAGCCCAGCACTCTACCCAGGGTGACAGCTTGAGGCTCTGTCTCAAAAAAAAAACAAACAAAAAAAAAAACACAAAAATCTTTTACCCTGAAGGAAAAATATCCTTTTTTCAGTCTAAATCCTTAAGCATTATAGTTGAGGCTACTACCTTAAATATATAAACCATAGATAAGGTCACTTCCTTAGTGCATGCTGTCCCTAGATCTAGCCATCACAGATGTACAGGGTGTCCCTTTATATAGGGGGAAATGGGAAATAGCAGCTAAATGTACTTTTATTTATAAAATATTCTCTACATGTTGACCACCTCTTTCTATACATACCCATGAAATCTTCTCTCCTACTCATGGTGAACACATTCCAAGACACTTGTTGCTATGTAATTTTCCCTGTATGTGGCAAATTTGGGACACCCTATATTTTGCTTTTGTCTTTTTTTTTTTTTTTTTGACAGAGTCTCACTTTGTAGCCCTCAGTAGTGGGCCATGGCATCATAGCTCACAGCAACCTCAAACTCTTGGGCTTAAGTGATTCTTTTGCCTTAGCCTCCTGAGTAAGCTGGGACTACAGGCACCTGCCACAACAAGAGATCGGGGGTCTCGGTCTTGCTCAAGCTGGTCTCAAACACCTGAGCTCAAGCAATCCACCCTCCTCAGCCTCCCAGAGTAATGGGATTACAGGCCTGAGCCACTGCAGTCAGCTGCTTTTGTCATTGACTGTTAGCTAGTACCCATCTTTCTCTATCAATACCTATAGTGAACACATAATCAGACTCTAGTCCTTCTATTCTACGGCAATCTGATCATTGTATTTTCACCATAAGCAGACAGCCTGAGGGAAAAGAGGTATTTACCTAGAAGACAAGGAAAAAATAGTTTTCTCCTGTTAATTCAGACTTTTTAAGATACTCTCAACTAAACAGCCTTAAAAAGAAACATTTAGTAATTTTAGCCTTTCTCCAAATACAAATATTTTTAAGCTATTAAAAATACTCTCCCAGTAAAAATGGAAAGGCGACCTAGGATTCGGTCTCATTAGCATATCATTAATAATTATAAGGATTAGATATTATCTCTGTACCCTGTAACTGCTCTCACCACCTTCTCTCCCTGGTACTTTCCCACTCTCTGCTGATTTGCTTATAAATTAACTCCTTTAAAATGCAAAAGAGCACATATCTCCCAGGAAAACTAAGATGTAGAAGAAAAAGCAATGTTTTTACTGGAGTCTAATTAATTACCCTTACGTTTTAAAATCACTTACATTTGATCATCATAACATAATCACCCGTATTCCACAAGAAACAGTGTGACTCAGCAAATGTTACATTAATAGTAGTAGAAATGTCTCCTGAGAGAATGTCCTTTGCCCTACATATGCTACCTCCCACCATGTTTAACTCAATACCCAGAGAAGTCTTTGCAGAACACAGCAGAAGTACTCCACAGCACAAAGCATGAATACTAATATGTTTGAAAACAAAACAATTAAGTTCCATACCTAAGAAAGAATTTTCTGTCTTCTGATATAAAACCTTACACAGTGTTACACTTATCTAATTACCACTTATTAGCAAATCTCAACTGAGTCACAGTCCAATACACAGAAATTAAAAATACCCACCACTAAAATCTGGGAACTTTTCAAGAAAAATTCTCCTGAGACAAAGCTGCTTTTATTTTAAACCGATTGTTCTCAACCATATCAGACTCAATACATCCCTTCCATAAAATACTTTCTTTCCCTTTACCATCCTGAAATTAATAATAATCTTCCTACAGATAATTTCAGACAAATCCATATACCCTCAATAAAATAAAAAACAAAAAGAGAAGTGAAAATTATTTATAATAAGAAAATATGTATTTCAATGCTCAGGCAAAACTACAAAATAGATGACTTACAAAAGTAATTAATAGCTGAGTATGATTACTATGAATGCAAAGCCATTTGTGATGAAATTGTCCAAGGCAGTAAACAAAATAAATCTTCCTTCAGTTTACACAACAGTTGGATGTGGAAATAGACAGTGGAAAATTCAATCTCAGTTGAAGCTATGATTTTATATGTAAAATAGAAGTTCTAAGCACAGACAATTATAAAGATTACATGAACGTCAGGCAAAATATTCCTAACTCCTACAGGACATGGGGATATGCTTTGTTCAGGACTGTCCCACATATTCTAAAAAGTACAGCAACTCTGGCCCACCCATCAAATGCTAGTGGTTAGTCCCAATAATTATAACAACCAAAAAAGTGCTTCTTAATTTCCCACTGGCGGGTAATTCCCATCTGAACAAGAAACATTTCTGCTATCACAAAATAATGTAAAGAAGTTTGGGAAGCATGAATTAGAGTTCCAGTTTTGCTAGCACTGACCTACATGATCATTGCCTAGTGAGCTAATGTCTCTAAATTTCAGTTTCCAGGAATCAACTGGGAATAAATATTACCTAGCTTTTCAAAGTCTAGGATGGATGACAACCACGTGTGTAGCACACACAGTGGGTGGTTTCCAAAACATAGCCTATGAAAAGATGTGAAAAAAGGGACTATTTCAGGCAAACTTAATGAAAGCAGCAAAAAGGAAGTAACAATGTGTAAGAGGCAGAAGATCTAACAAGCATGCAAAATGAAATTTAATACACAGCAGTATCCCTAACATTTCAGAGAACAGCGGGCCTATCTCAGCCACCTCTGAAGACACAAATATATTAAGATTCAATGAACAGTTAGTATTCACAATGATGAGCCCTAAAGTAAAAAGGCAAAGACATTTTTAAGAGATTTCCACTGCACACAGCTGAAATTTTTATAAGTTTGAGCATCTTCATAGCATAGGACATTGAAAAACAAGGATCCCAATAGGTAGAGAATGGAGATCAAAGCATTAAAGGAAAAATGAAATCCATGCAAAAGCCCTAAGCATAAAAATATAGCTTAGTTCAGAGAAAATCAGGGAAAGGACACATCAGTGGTTGTGGATAAAGGCAGTAAAAACTGAGGCTGTAAATATGTCTCACGACCTGCCCATGGAGGGATTTGAATGATATTCGAGTGCATTTGAGTTTTATTGAACAAAGGAGTTCTCCAGAAAACTGCTGCTTATGTGGCTCACCTGATGCCCAAAAATGCTGAATAATGGTCAAAAAATAAGATTCAGAATGAATGCAAATTACCAAAATTGCTAAAATAAAAATACATATTCTCAACATGAATAAATGAGTAGAACCTAACCCAAGAGCAGAAAACAGCTTCTGAGTTGGCTTTTTAAATAATAGAAATATTATCAAATTTATTGACCCTGAGACCCTGACAAGTGAAAAGAACTCAGGATAATCTACATGTCTCGATTTTCTTCCAAACAAATCAGAGCACTTCCTACACATGTTATTTATACTGATGCCTCACATCTGCCCTTGAACAGCAAAAGCAGGCTACAGTGTTATTAGTCTCTTTTTACTGAGAAACAAAACGAATAAATTACAGTATAGCGAGGAAATAAGCCAGCATGTTTTTTAGGACTTTAATTAAAGGCTGCAGACTCACATTTCATCTTTCATTCTTTGCACCACCTGAATGCTAGAAATATCTTTTACTATTGTCGTTAACTGGCAAGACAAAACAAGACTAAACTTTAAAATCATTTACCCAATTTGGTACTGTCACCAAAAAATTAGAGTTTAAAAATCCTACTCTTGAAATAATGATATTTGCAAGAACTACAAGGTGTTGGCAATAAACCAAGTTCTCCCAAAACAGACAGCAGGACGGTCAAGAATCCTAGGCCCAGCTTGTACTTTGAATATCTGGCAGGCTCAGGGAAATAATAGAGATTTGTGTGTGTAAAACAGCTTTGCAGATGCTCTGATGAAAAGGTGTTTTAAGAGACCCACAACAGTGGTAGCACTACACCCACTATTGCAAACGCCAAATCCAATGCTCTCCTCTTGTGCCCCTCCCTGCACTGCACCATGCATCATGAGATTCTAGGTACACTCAGGCCTTGCAAAGACCTCCTGCCGTTTCCCTTAAAATGCTGTACTGTTAAGTATGCCCTTGGTGCTAGGCCTCAGTAAACAGGGGACCGGATGTGGCCAAGCACACCTCAAAATCTTGGCTCTCCAGAATCTAGGGCCTAGTCCAGAGGGTTCTGTTGAGCAGGGTTCCTGCCAGTACCTTATTTTTCACACACGCATTGACCATCCCAACCCCCAGTTTCCTTCTTCCGCCTCCTGCCCGCCTCTCACCACCGGGTGGGCGTCCCGAAGACACAGAAGAAGAGGGTCAGGGAGGTGCAGCGCAGGGGTCAGGGTTGCAGGCGCTAGGCCGACCAACGCGGGCCGAGGTCCCGTCCGTCAAGCCCCAGGAGCTCGGCCGCCAGGTCCCGGCCCGGGCCAACGCGCCGCCGCCGCCGCCGCCGCCGCCTATCAGCGGAGCGCAGGGGCGGGGCCGGCTGGCTCGGCTGCGGCTCGGCCGGCGGGCGGGGGACCGACCGCCGCGCAACTCCGGCCGCGGCGCTCAGACACCCAGCCTGGCTCCCGAGGGCGCCAACACGGTCCCGGGGAGCGCGAAGAGTCGGCGAGCGCGCGGCCTGCCGTTGGCGGCCTGGTTCGCGGCGCTCAGCGCCCACCAGCCCCGAAGGTGGGGCCCAAGCCCCCGGGAAGATGGTGTCCTGGATAATCTCCAGAGCCGTGGTGTAAGTGCCGCTCACGACGCCCCGCAGCCTGTGCGAGGTTCTGGGGAGGGGTGAGGAGCGGAGGGGGCTGGGAGGAAAGGGAAAGCCTGGGCCTACGCGGGGGTGGGGTAGCCCGGCTTCCGGCCCTCGGCCTCCTCACCCGATCCACGTCGCTGCGGGGACCCTGCGGCGGGCGAGGACCCGGTTGCGGCGGCGGCTGCGGCGCGGCGCGGCTCTGCTCTGCTCGGCTCTGCTGCGTGCGGCTCCGCGCCCCTGCTCCAGCGGCGCTGGGTGGGCAGGCGCGCAGGGCAGACGGCGCGCGCTCCCAGCTCCTGTTCCCCGCGCTGCGCGGCACCGCCCTGCGGGCCCTGGAGCGGCGCGCCTCCCGGCGGCGCCCTGCGCAGGCTCCGCAGACGCCGAGCGCAGGAGGCTCCGCGATCCTCCTGAGGTTGCGGCTGCAATGCCGAGCCTTTGCAAACCGGGGGCTGATGGGTTGCCGTGTCTTTCTTGGCGACTGATTGCCATTTGGTCACGTGTGATAGGAGGAGAGATTTGCCTAAAAACCAGAGACCGCTCCCAGCTCAGCATCCCTGAAAAGGGTCTCAGTTGTCCCAAGATTTGTAGCTTACCAAGAAAGGAGCCTATTATTGAAAGCTGACAGCCACCTGCTAGCCCAGATCCCCGAGTTTGGCCCTGTCTTGGCGGAAATATTTGCTAAGTGATTGAAAGGCTGTAGGTGCCTGTTGCCTTTGTTCAAAATATCAGTTCATTGTTTTTACCAACCAGTACTACAGGTCTGTAAAAACAAATTCTTTCAGTTGTGGTGTTGACTCTATAAAGGTATTTGAATACAGTTTAAACTGATTTCCTCTCATCTTCCCCATCCTACTCGTCTCCCCTTAAAAAAGAAAAAACTCACCAAGTAAACAACGATAACATAGTTATAGCTAGGGACCCTTGGATTCATTATTCATGATCTCTGTAGAAGTAGTATTATCTTTACCAATTTTTGTGTGAAGTGGCAGGCTTCTCTGATGAGCTTTAGAATTTGGGGAAAATAACATTGCCTAATTTTTTATTTCTATTTTAACTAGGCAGGAGGAGCTAAGTTTTCTGAGTTGGTTTTATTTTATTGGGAAGTGCATCACTTAGTAGCCCCATTGAACCTGATTTGTGATATAGCATTTAAAATCAGACGTTTGAGGCTCGGCACCTGTGGCTCAACAGGCTAAGGCGCCAGCCACGTACACCAGAGCTGGCGGGTTCGAATCCAGCCTGGGCCCGCCAAACAACACTGATGGCTGCAACCAAAAAACAGCCTGGTGTTGTGGCGGACACCTGTGGTCCCAGCTACTTGGGAGGTGGAGGCAGGAGGCTCGCTTGAGCCCAGGAATTGGAGGTTGCAGTGAGCTGTGATGCCACTGCATTCTACCCAGGGCAACAGCTTGAGGCTCTGTCTCAAAAAAAAAAAAAAAAATCTATCTAATAAAATTAGTCGTTTGATTAAATGACAAACCATTTCTAATTTTAAAGCCCCAAAGCTTCCTCTATTCCTCTGTGCAAAACAAAAAAAACAAGGAATAAACAAAAGTATACAACAGGTGACTTTGGATTGTTTTTTAGCCTTCTCCAGGCCTCTCTTTGAGTCTGTGATTTACATAATTCAGGCATACCTTTCTTGACCTAGTAGATGTCTATCAGCAGTTGTGTCTGCACCTAGAAAATCAATTGCCCCACTAAGAAGCTGTACTTTTTAACTTGCTGGGTTCCTTTGACCAGTTCTTCAACTGGTAGAAAATTGTCACACCGTTTGATTTAGTTTGCATTACTCAAACCAGATTTTTTGTTTTTTATCATTGACCGTGAATATGAATGTTTGTTTCAGGTGCTACCTCTGACATAAAGGTCAGTAACACGTAGTTGATCTTAATGGAACTGACAGTTGAAATACACAGATATATCTGCAGTACAGATTAGAATGTCAAATCTTGTAAGAGTTGCACCTAGTGTAATGCTCAGTGTTAGATAAGAAAGGAATTATACCTGGTTGAAGAATCAGAAAAGACGAGGGAGAGATTACTTTCAAATTGGGCCTTAAAGAATGGACCAAATCTAGGCAGCCAAAGATGGAAAGGAAAAGGATTCCAGATATAGGAATCAGTGTGAGCCAAAGCCCAGAGGAAAGAAAGCCCAGATTAGTTACAGTGGGCGTGAAGGACTGGAGAGGGGGGAAAAAAAAAAAAAAGGAAGATAGTCTGTAGCCTGTTTTCAAGGGAGAAGGAGGAACAAATTTTATAAGGTAGCAAGAGCTGTAGTTTGGGTGATTCTCTGCCCTTGAGACCTTGAAGACAAGAATACCACTTAGGCTCCCTAACTAGAGAAAGAACAAGTAAAGCCTACAGTGCTAGAGCCCAAAGAATTTAAGGTTTGAAGCAAAAGAAAGGAACCAGAAAATGTGAGGAAGAAAAATGGTCATGAAAAGACATGTAGTTATCAAGTGTTAGGAAATGTTATTTCATGAGACATTAAAACACTGGCAAGTTAGAAAGCACACATATCAGAGAAGATAAGCAACATTCTATTTTTCCCCTTTGCTCCTCAGTTTCTCTGTCTCTAAACACAAAAGCAATCCCAGGAACCACACAAACTTGGAAACTTTTCAAACCAAGAGGTAGAATTTATTTATATTCTCTTTAACCCCCTGAAACAGCTCCTCCTAATCAAGATCAGATAGTCCTCTCAACATAAACCTCTGGTAGCCTGAGCAAGAGCCTCCATAATTGGCTTGGTCGGCACCCATAGCTCAGTGAGTAGGGCGCCGGCCACATACACCAAAGCCGGTGGGCTTGCTGGGCCCAGGCCTGCTAAACAACAATGACAACTGCAACCAAAAATATCCGAGCGTTTTGGAGGGTGCATATAGTCCCAGCTACACGAGAGGCTGAGGCAAGAGAATCTTTTACTCAAGTGTTTGAGGTTGCTGTGAGCTGTGAGCTGTGACGCCACGACACTCCACTGAGGGCAACATAGTGAGACTCTGTCTCAAAAAAAAAAAAAGTGCTTTCATAATCAGATCTCCCTGTATGCCTAAGCACTCTGTCCCAGGTCCTACAGCCTAACATTGTGGGCAGGATCGCTGACTTTGGAATTCTACCTGGGTCTCCCCAAGTGCCAAGATTATACGTGTGAGCCAGCCATCAATAAATACTGCAGTAAGAGAATGAAAATAATGAATATGAACTATAGAATTAACAGTGAACATAGTACATGAATTCAGGGACTATTTTATTTTTTCCCTCCTCCAGTGTTTACAAATTTTCTCGTGAAAGCTGCAGAGAATGAATTATTTGGAAAATAACTAAGGATGTCAGTGTTCAATAGAAAGTTTTTTCCACTGTCTATTTCTAGATAGAGAAAGAAGAAAGGCTCTGTACTTATATTGTCACTAAAAACACAACCTCTTTAAACCTTGGTAACCTAGCTGAAATTGTCTAGGGAGTAGACGGAGAAGTAGGATTGACGGTATAACTTAACAAAGATAGGAAGAAAATAGAGTAATGCGACTGGAAATATATGTCATTCTATTCATTTTTGGTATAATACAGCAAGATTATGATAGAATTAATGAAAAACATCCTGCGCATTTTTAGATCCTTATGAAAGTTTGAGGGCAGTCACAATTTACAAGTGATATTTTTCTTCCTTTATATGTGCTTTAAAATGTTTAATTGCCAAGTGCAATGGCGCAAGCTTGTACTCCCAACTACTCAGGAGGCTGAAGAGGAGGATCACATAAGCCTAGGAGATGGAATCTAACTGGGAACATAGCAAGACAATCCCCATCTCAAAAAGAAAAGAAAGAAAATCTCAATGATAGTTAAAATATTTTCTTTCAATTAGAATAAGGAAGATTTTATCTTTGCCATTTTTTGATGTGATTCACATATGAACAACTTCCTTGTTCATGAGTTGTATCTAAGAATAGGACACGTACATTGTTTTTAGACAATGAGAAATAAGGTAAATAGGAGCAATGATGTTTTCTAAAAAATCGAAAAGTTGAAATCTTAACAATGTATGCTCCATAAAACGTCATCTTTTCTGTTTTCCTTCATTAAGAACTGTTCAAAACTATAGTCTTATTTTCACTGCATGGGCCAAGAACTTCTAACAAGATTTCTTATTTAGCCTTCATTTCAGAAACAATTGGCTTTTGTCTTCTTTTTGTCACTGCTTTTGTATTAGCTAATTCTTTTTCCACTGGATTTCGAACACTTTTAGGATGGAGATTTTTATATTATCTAATTCCAGAATAGATGAAACTGTTCAAATAAGTGGTATATTTCAACAATAACAGTGGCAGAAATGGGCAATTTAAATATCTCAGAATAAAGATATTATTGTCTTGATCATGACATGAAAAATAATGACTGCCAGTTCTCTGGTAGCAGAACAAAAGCTTATTTTTAGGTCATTGATTATGCATTTGCACTAAACTACCCCTTTCATACCCTTTTTTTTGAGATAAACGAGAAGTTCAAGACAAAAACTGTTCAAAAGACTTTATGTTTATGAAACTAACTGGCTGTTAAGGTTTATGTATACTTAACGCCTGTACTAAAGTAAACTTACCAGTTTCAGTCATGGTATGTTTAGCAGAAGCCACTGTAACTGAAAATCGAGTAGGATGGCTTATTCACTAAGATAACTGAACAGAGAAAGTAGGAGGGCTTAGAGTGGAATTACTGACCAGCAGGTCAAAGATTATTTTAAGTAATGAGCAAACCAGCTAATGTTAGAGTATTGTACAGCCATTCATCATGATTTTCAAAGTATTTTTCATTTCATTTGAAGATCCTTTTACTATGGCAGGATTTCCTAACCTCAGCACTATTGATACTTTGGACTGGATAACTCTTTGTTGTGGGAGGCTGTTCTGTGCATTATAGGATGCAGTTATTACAGCCAAAAACAGTTCCAGATACAGTGCTGACATATGTCACCTAATAAGCAAAATTACCACTGGATGAGAACCACTGGTAAAGTATAAAGGGGAAAAAATGTATGAGAGGGAATGATGCTAGAAGTGTTCTGTCTCATGTGATTACGTGTGGCTGTTTAAACTTAAATTATGGCTTGGCGCCTGTAGCTCAGTGGCTAGGGCGCCAGCCACATACACCAGAGCTGGTGCGTTCAAATCCAGCCCCAGGCCTGCTAAACAACACTGACAACTACAACCAAAAAATTGCCGGGAGTTGTAGCGTGTGCCTATAGTCCAGCCGGGCATTATGACGTGCGCCTGTCATCCCAGCTACTTGGGAGGCTGAGGCAAGAGAATCACTTAAGCCCAAAAGTTGGAGGTTGCTGTGAGCTGTGATGCCATGGAACTCTACCCAGGGCAACATAGTGAGACTCTGTCTCAAAAAAAAAAAAAAAAAATTAAATCATTTAAAATAAATTAAATTAAAAATTAAGTTTCTCAGTCACACTAGGCACATTTCAAGTACTCAGTATTTACTCGAGTACATATCTTACTCTGTGCTACCAGATTTGACAGCGCAGAAATAGAACATTCCAATCATTACAGAAAGTTCTGTCGAAATGATCCCCTACAACAGTGATTTTCAACTGGTGTGCTGTGAGAGTGTCTTAGGTGTGCCACAAAAATGTTTAAAGACCATTAATTAAATTATTTTTAAAAGAAGTTCAAATCACAGTGAGTATATTCTTCTTTTACTCTATTTTTGATCAACATAATTTAAGTGTGCCACAGAAGTTTAACTATAGGTTCAAGTGTACCATGAGATAAAAAAGGTTGAAAAATACTGCCCTGCAAGATACAGTTTGCTAAGCATCCCTAGCTGAAAATGACCATGTTGTTTTCTGTTGCTTCTATATATCTTATGGGAGAAATTATAATTTCCATTATGATACTTGAAAATTCACAAATGTCCCAGGATAGCTCTGGCTTAGGAGTTTTCTATGTAAAATAGTATACTATATAAAGCACTGTAGTTATAATTTTTTTTTACTTTTTCAAAATTTCTATATCATATTTACAGAGACTATCAATTTATGAAATTATTAATACACTGAAAATAATTTTATAATGACATTCTGAAGCATTTTGCTGTAGAAATTTTCATTAACCTTTTATCATGTCACATTTCTGAGAAATGTGTTAGTTTGCTGGGCTGATAAAGCAAAGTACCATAAACTAGGTCACTTAAACAACAGAAATTTATTGTCTTATAGTTCTGGAGACCAAAAGTCCAAGATCAAAGTCTGGTTTCTTCTAAGGACTATGAGGAAGAATCTCTTCCTTGCTTGTCTCCTATTTTCTGGTGACTTGTTAGATGCACCACTCTGATCTCTCCCTTCATCTTCACAGTGTCCTCTCTTTGTACATGTCTCTGTGTCCAAATATTTCCTCTTTTATAAGGACATAAGTCATATTGGATTACAGCCTGTCCTGATAATCTCATTTTAGCTTGATTACTATCTCTGTAAAGACCCTATCTCCAAATATAAGGTCATATTCTGAATTAGGGTAGGTTTCAACATACTTTGTGGTGGGGGGCACAATTCAACCCATAATTATCTTCTTTGCACATCCCGATGAAAATTAACATATGCCAAGGAGCAGTTTTAGAGATTGGATTAGAAAAGGAGAAAAAAATAATTAATAAAATTGCTGTCTTATAATTTAAGAGTCATCACTTAGGGGAAGGATACAGATTTTTCTATGTTATTGTGAATCTACGGATAGAGACCATAGGCGGATCTTACAGGGAAGCCATTTCTATTCAATATATAAAGAAAAACCTTACACCATCTAGAATTGTTCAACATTGACACTGATAGCAATGTGTTTGCCATCACTGGAGGCCCAAAAGGCAGGCTAGAATATTAGTTGAAGATGTTGACTGTACTGCTTGTATGCTTCCCATGAAGAATCATTGATAAAATTTGGAATGCACTTTCACCCAACTTTTAAAGTCGATAAACTCTTTTCTTTGTTTAACTTTAGAGATGGTCACAGGAACAAGGAGCATAGGCATTCTTGAGTGTCAGCTTAAAGTGCAGATGTGGGAATAAAAGAGAACAAATTTGAAGGTATTTGCCTAAAGGATATCATTATTGTCATGTACGGTTCTTCACTGCTTTGTGCCTGTGATCTTTGTTATGTGTTGGGGGCACTGAACAGTATCGCTATTGCTGACCTGACCTCCAAGTTCATTCAGTGTTTGTTTATTCACATTGTATTATTAATATTAGTTTTTATCAATCTTAGCTTTTTTCCTGGTTTTCTGAAATACGGGGATTTGTGATTATTTCATTTTGTATACCTGTTAATTTTGCAAATAGAACAATTTAATGGATCATAATGGGTCCATTTAATGGATCATAAATGCATAGTAGAAAGTACTCTTTTTTTTTTTTTTTTTTTTTTTTTTTGAGACAGTCTCACTATGTTGCCCTGGGTAGAGTGCTATGGCATCTTAGCTCACAGCAACCTCCAACTCTTGGGCTGCAGCAATTCTCTTGCCTCAGCCTTCCAAGTAGCTGGGACTATAAGCGCCCACCACAACACCTGGCTATTTTTTGTTGCAGTTGTCATTTATTGTTTAGCTGGCCCAGGTCAGGTTCAAACCCACCAGCCTTGGTGTATATGGCTGGCGCTGTAACCACAGTGCTATGGGTTCTTTTTTTTTTTTTTTTTTTTGAGACATATTCTCACTATGTCGCCCTCAGCAGAGTGCTGTGGTGTCACAGCTCACAACAACCTCAAACTCTTGGGCTTAAAACTCAGTGTATGTGGTTGGCACCATAACCACTGTGCTATGGGCACTGAGCAAGTAGAAAGTACTCTTTAAAGATATATTTTTCTTGTACCCTCAATGAATCCCCAACAATTAAAAAAAAAAAAAGATATATTAATACTTGGAAGACTGTAAATCTTTTTTTTTTTTTTTTTTTTGTAGAGACAGAGTCTCACTTTATCACCCTCAGTAGATTGCCCTGGCGTCACACAGCTCACAGCAACCTCCAACTCCTGGGCTTAGGCGATTCTCTTGCCTCCGCCTCCCAAGTAGCTGGGACTACAGGCGCCCGCCACAATGCCCGGCTATTTTTCTGTTTTCGCAGTTCAGCCAAGGCTGGGTTTGAACCCGCCACCTTCGGTATATGGGGCCGGCGCCCTACTCGATGAGCCACAGGCGCTGCCTGGAAGTCTATAAATCTTAAACAATCTGAAAATATTAAAGTGTTAAATAAAATTATATGAGAAAAATAGTCAGAATTCTTTTTTTTTGTTTGAGACAAAGTCTCACTTGGTCACCCTAAGTAGAGTGCCGTGCAACCTCAAACTCTTGGGCATAAGTGATCCTCTTACCTCAGCTTCCTAAGTAGCTAGGACTACAGGCGCCCACCACAATGCCTGGGTATTTTATAATAAATGAGTTCTCACTCTGGCTCAGGGTGGTCTCAAATCTGTGATCTCAGGCAATCCTCCCACCTCGGCCTCCCAAGCGTTGGGATTACCAGCATGAGCCACCGTGCTCAGCTTAGTCTGAATGTTTTATATAAAGATACTCTGAAAAGATACCTGGTCTTTCCTTGCCAAGCAAAAATAAAAGAAATTCAAATTGGAAATTATTTGTTACCATAAATTTTTGAAATTTGTAGTTTCTTATGATTAAATAATTTTTTTTCTTTTAAGTCAGAGTCTCACTTTATTGCCCTCAGTAGAGTGCTGTGGTGTCACAGCTCACAGCAACCTCCATCTCCTGGGCTTAGACAATTCTCTTGCCTCAGCCTCCCAAGTAGCTGGGACTATAGGCGCCCATCACAACACCTGGCTATTTTTAGTTGCAGTTTGGCCAGGCCGGGTTCGAACCCGCCACCCTTGGTATGTGGGGCCAGCGCCCTACCCATTGAGTCACAGGTGCCATTCGATTAAATAATTCTTAAGAATTTCTGAAGCTTAGACCTTGAATTATTTTATTGTGATAAGTATAATACAAATACTGCATTGTTTCAATTGGTCTGCTGTATGTTTAAAGATATAAATTGTACTGTCGTCCAATAAAACTGTACCTCAGATTTTTACTGGTAACAGATTGTTATAGGGCTTTAACAAAAATAGCTCATCTAAAACTAAGGTCAGAGAAATGTAAGGTAGTGAACCATTTTAAGAATACTGGTTACAATAAAAGAAGATCTTTAGTGCTTTCAATGACTGAGAAATAGAAAGGAAATGCTGAACGTAATGTAACCCACATCTATAGGCAACATGGCCTAGATGTACTTTGTTAGTGTGTGATAAGGGCAGGAACTGCTGGAGAAAGGAAAAGTATTCAGATGTTCCTCTGAGGACTTAGTTTTCCTCCTCCACTTCAGAGTGTGTTATCATTCTCTCATGTACTCTCTTTTATCCTTGTTTCACCTTTTTGTCTACTTTTTTTTTTCCTCCTTCACTCTCAGTAAAGGTGAAAAGAGAATGGTATGGTCTCTGTCATGTCCTCAGAAATAATACATTTTAAAGATTAGAGATATAGTTTCCAAACTAACAGAAGAGGAAAAAGGCTAAGAGACATAGAAGGCCAAAAGAAAGAGATTAAGTTGGTGGGATGTAGGAGGGAAAAAGATGATAGAAATGGGCTCAACTGTGTCAGTAATGACAATAAAGACCAATAGATTATATTCTACTGTTAAAAGACTAACTGAAACACTAGGGGAAGATAACTATAAAATATGATTGAAGATAAAAGAATATCTAAATAAACATTTAGCTCTTGTTATTGTATCATTATTAATTGATGATTGTCAGTTCTTCTCCTCCCAATCTATAAATTTAAAAGAAGTCCAGCAAGATTTTCATTTTTTGTTGTTTTCAGGGAACTTAATAGGCTCTCTAACCTTTTAGGAAACAATAAAAGTCCAGAGTTAACTGTGAAGAACAAAAAATAAAGGCTTGTCCTATTACATATATTTTTTTGAGACATAGTCTCACTATGTTGCCCTCCATAGAGAACTGTGGTGTCACAATTCACAGCAACCTCAAACTTTCAGGCTTAAGCAATTCTCTTGCCTCAGCCTCCCAAGTAACTGGGACTACAGGCACCCACCACAATGCCTGGCTATTTTGTTGTTGTTGTTATTGGAGTTGTCATTGTTGTTTAGCTGGCCCGGGCTGGGTTTGAACCCATCAGCCTGGGTGTATGTGGCCGGCGCCCTACCCACTGAGCTAAGAATAGTGAATATGCCACCTATATTCACTATTCTTAACAATAATTTTAACTTTGTCTGTGTAAAAGATACCCAGTTATTTTACATATCCTCAGGTTATAGGATTTTAAGGGCTAATTAGAAACTCATAATGCTATTTTGTCAATCGCTGTCTAACTTGGGGCAAGGGAAAAGAGTGCGATGGTGATGGAGAGAAGCCACCACTAGAATTGCGGCCTTATGGGAGTAAAAAATGCAGATGGTTTTGTAACTACCAGGATAACAGTCAGAAAATACAAAGAATTCTTTAAAATCCATAAGAAAAAAGACAATCTAAAGGAAAATGGACAAATGAACTGGCATCTCATAGAAGAAGAAACCATTGGCAACTAGACATATAAAAAGATAGACAAAACTCATTAGTTTTCAAAAAATGTAAATTAAGAGCAAATTGAAATTTCATTTCACACTTACAAGATTGAAAAAATGAAGAAGTCTGAAAATACCAAGTGTTGGCAAAGATGAATAGAGCAACAGGATCCTTTTTATGATGCCAATAGGAGAGTAAGATGCTGGAACTGCTTTGGAAAACAATTTGGACCTAACTTATAGTGTTAATCATTCACATACCCTATAACCCAGCAACTCCACAACTAGCTATGTACCATAAAAGAAATTTGGCACATGCACCAAGAGACATTTGCAAGGGTATTTATAGGAAAGTTCTTAAAGCAAATATCTACCAAAAATACTAATTTACATGGACAGGAGAATGGTTAAATAAATATTGGTATATTATATGGTGGAATATTATACAACAGTAACACTGAATGAACCACCACTTAGAAGTATCAACATGGCTAAATGTTGCAAAAATTATAGTGTGTCTTTTGAGAACCAAGCCAGCAGGCTGGGTGTGGCAGCTCACTCCTGTAGTCCCAGCACTTTGGGAGGCCAAGGTGGACGGATCACCTGAGCTCACGAATTGAGACCAGCCTGAGCTGGAGTGAGACCCTGTCTCTAAAAAAAAAAGAATGGCCTGGCATTGTGGCAGGCACCTGTAGTCCCAGCTACTTGGAAGCTGATGCAAGAGAATCACTTAAGCCCAAGAGTTAGAGGTTACCGTGAGCTGTGACACCCAGACACTCTACCGGGGGTGACAAAGTGAAACTTTGTCTCAAAAAAAAAAAAACCAAGCCAGATATGACTGAATTTTATATACTAACATTTTAAAGATCCCAGCACAGGCAAAACTAAATGATATTTAGTTCAGTGAAACACACACACACACACACATATACACATATGTATTTGGCAGACCCATTTTTCAAAAAACAAAAAGGATGATAAGCACAAACTTAGGAGTTACCTTTGAGAGGATGCAAAGGAAAAGGATCAACAATGGTATTGGGGGTATTCTACTTCTTAAATTGGATAATGGACACTCAGTGTTCATTTTATGCTTCATAATTTAGAGGTGTCTTATATTCTTTTCTTAAGTATTGCATTGTGAACACGTTTAACGCTTGCAGTGAGTCAGGACCAAGATAAAAAAGGACAAGCTAAGACAAGCAGGGAGCAGATACCAACAGAAAGGAGATACTGATCCTGTCGCAGCCCATATGTTTTTTTGGTGGTGTAGAGGCCAGTTTTAGTGCTGAGCCAGGCCACAGATGGAGGCAGGGAAAGGGTTGCACCTGTCATGGTAGTATGTGAACAGAAGGCCAGAGCCTCTGAAATCGCCAGGCAGGCTGTCTCTTGTCCTTTCTTTTTCTCACAGCTTGGTCTAAGTCCAGTGAAGAATGTCCAATTTTCCCTTGTTTATTCAAGGGATTTTTGAGGTTCTAGAAGTATGCACAAGGATAGCCACTTAAAAGCTTTCTTTTTTATTTTTCTCATTTTCAGATGACAGTTTTCTTGTCTATCCATTTTATATATAGGCTATTGCTATAAAAAGTAACTCTAACATCTAAAAAGTATGTAAATGAATGTTCCTTCACTATAGTTCCTTCCAGATTAAGGCATACCAAAGAGAGAGTATTAATATTGAAATATAGAATATTATTCTTCACTCAAAAGCTTCCACTTCAGTGATACTGCTTCTCGGTGTTGCTAGTTGAACAAATCAAAAAAATGTTGCCATTGGCTTGGGTGCCTGCCACATGCACTTGGGCTGGTGGGTTCAAACCAGTTCCGGTTCTGCTAAACAACAATGACAACTACAACAAAAAAATAGCCAGGCACTGTGGCAGGCACCTGTAGTCCCAACTACTTGGGAAGCTGAGGCAAGAGAATTACTTACCAGTGGTTCTCAAACTTCCTAATGCCGCGACCCTTTAATACAGTTCCTCATGTTGTGGTGACCCCCAACCATAAAATTATTTTCATTGCTACTTCATAACTAATTTTGCTACTGTTATGAATCGTAATGTAAATATCTGATATGCAGGATGTATTTAGGTGACCCCCAAAGGGGTCACGACCCACAGGTTGAGAACCACTGGCTTAAGCCCAAGAGTTTGAGGTTGCCGTGAGCTGTGACAGCACAACACTGTACCGAAGGAGACATAGTAAGACTCTGTCTCAAAAAAGAAAAAAATGGTGCCACTGCTTGAAACTCTGCTAGTGCCTGCCTAAGAATAATTTAAGTTACCTATTTTAGAACAATTTCTGTTGATTAGAAAGAAGGTAACATTAGCCTCAGAATCTGGGAAGGGTATGAACCTGTGAAAGGGAGATAAGTTAACATTTTATACTTATGTAGCTGATTCCCTTTGCACAATGAAAGTCATTTATACATAGCCGAGGAGGAACATAGAATATTAAGTGGAGAGTTGTGTGTTTTCCTTGTGATTAGCATTGTTGTAGGGATGATATGGCTAAGACATCTGTCACCCACTGAAGGCCAGTATTTACTTGGCCTGTGAGGCTGGCCCCTTGCTCCCTTGTCATTCCATGTGCTACTATGCTCACTTGGTCAGTATAGAGGACTTCAGAGCGTCACAGGACCTCATGAACATGGTGGTGAGACATTAACTAATAGATTTGCAGATCTGTCTGAAAAGATTTCTAGTTCAAGAATGCAAAATAAATTAATTTACTAGATATAACTTTAAAAAGTATCTACACCTCTTAAGAAGTCAGGCGCAGTGACTGACTGTAGTCCCAGCTGCTCTGCAAGCTGAGGTGGGAGGATCACTAGCCCAGGAGTTTACAATCAGGGCAAGATAGCATGACCCAGTCCCTTTTCTTAAAAAAAGATTGTTTTTAGTTTACGCTATTAATAAGACACATTGTAAATTGACTGTATTCATTTTCATAGAGATGCTTTAGATTCTTCATTTAGAATTAGAGTTCACAGGCTGAGTACAGTGGCTCAGGCCTGTAATCCTGTAATCCTACGGGAGGCTGAGGAGGGAGGATTGCTTGAATCCATGAGTTCAAGATGAGCAAGAACAAGACCCCGTCTCTACAAAAAATGGGGAAATCAGCCAGGAGTGGTGGTATTTGCCTGTAGTGCCAGCTACTCTGGAGGCAAGAGGATGGCTTGAACCCAGGAGTTCGAGGTTGCTGTGAGCTATGATGAAGACACAGCACCCTAGCCCCTAGCCCTGGAGACAAAGCAAGACCCTGACTCAAAAAAAAAAAAAAAATTGCCATTAGAGCTCACAAAATGATATACCATATTTAAAAGCTTACTTTACAAACCCTTTTCCTAGACCTCATTCCCAAGATTCTGATTTACTTGGTCTGGGATGGAGCCTAAACATTTCTTATTTTTTAAAATTAAAGCTCCCCAGGTGATTGGAATGTGAAGCCAGGTTTGAAAACTGTTAGGAGGATATGAGACAGAAAACCTAGTGATGATTTCTTTGAGCAACAGTAGTGTCAGAAAACTATCAGAGAATTGAGCTGACAAATGTTAACATTTTTAAAAAAGAAAGCAAAAACTGTAAAATATCCTTAGTTAATTTTCAGTGATTTGATGATATTAAAACATAGAAATTTGAGTACCTAAAAAGTATCTGAAGCTTAACAGTAAGCAATGTCAGTGGTCTACAAAGAAGTAGGATTTCCAGACAAACTTGTTTGGTCTTTTTAGATTGAATTACAGAAGTATTAGAAGAAAGGAATGTAGTAAATGGAATGTCTGGATTTTATTACAATATTTTGTAATTCAACTTGCAAATGCATTTCATATTCTCAGCTAATATAATATGAGAACAAAGTCTAGCAAAATATCCCCTTTTGAGAGATGGCTGCACAGCACGTTCGTAGCAGTACACTCTTATGCTGCCTTAAAAAAGATCATTTGTAAAATCTGTTCATATGGAATTTTATGTTTGTTTTTAAATTCATCAAAATCATGTCATGCCTTTAAAAGCGTCCACAGTATTAAGACTGTAGACTAGAATGTGTTGTACATCTTGGTTAAAAAATATGTAAAAAAAATCTGGAGGGACAATGGGATGTGGGTGAAAGGAAGCCTCCGGGCAAATTGTATCCTTCTTAGCAGAAACACAGATGCTGTTTAGAATTGAAAAATCAGCCTTTCATAATCCCGTTCTTAAAATCAAAGGATTACATTAGACCCTGACATTTCTACTGTTGAGGTAAAATTTTATATACTCCTTCCATTTTACTTATCATTTGTTAAATTAAAGCAAAATGTAATATAAAGGTTGTTACATTAAGTAGCATATAAGATCCCATTTATGTATGCCCCATCAATCTTCCTCCTAAAAATTGAATAGTCAAATGTTATCATTAATTGTTTCTGGGCAGTAAATCTGGCAGAGATTCCTTTGTTCTTTCTAACAATGTTCCTATATTAAATATTAATCATTTCTACTTCAAAAAAATTTATTTTTAAACAACTAAACATGCTCCTTTTTAAAATCATATATAATTTAAATGAAAGCCTAGTTTTAATTCATTTTCCCCTCAGGATAATAAGTGCATTTATTTTGTAGTCTCAACATTTCGTACCAACCATGATTAAAATCTTTAAGTACTGGTCATAGAATGGCTAGTTGTACAGAACAGACTGAAATATTAGCACATATGTATAAACATATGACCTTAACCTGAAGAAGTATGGGGGGCAAAGGGGTGTGATTGCCTCTTTTCAGGTAGTTCAGATGACTCTAGATTTGCCATAGTACCCTAGAGTTTGCTAGGTAGAGTTCATTTTTCTTACACAATCAGATGAAAATAAGACAGTATAAAAAATAAATTTTTCATCTATTCTGTATTAGAACAAACCACGGTGGTAGCATTTAAACTCAAATTTAAGTTTTCAGTTTTGGGGGGGGAGGTTTGCAGTTTTTGGCTGGGGCTGGGTTTGAACCTGCCACCTCCGGCATATGGGGCCAACGCCCTAGTCCTTTGAGCCACAGGCACCGCCCTTGAGTTTGTTTTTGTTTTTGTTTTTGTTTTTTTGAGGCAGAGTCTCACTCTTTTGCCCTGGGTAGAGTCCCATGGCATCACAGCTTATAGCAACCTCAACTCCTAGGCTTGAGCAATCCTTGCCTCAGCCCCCCCGAGTAGCTCTGGGACCACAGGTACCAGACACAATGTCTGGCTAGTTTTTCTATTTTTACTAGAGATAGAGGTCTCACTCTTGCTCAGGCTGTTCTTAAACTCCTGAGCTCAAGCAATCTACCCACCTCACCTCTCTAGAGTTAGCTAGGATTACAGGCAAGAGCCACTGTGCTCCGCCTCAAGTAAGTATTTATTAGCTGGAGAAGTATAACCACTTGCTGCCATATAAGGCACATAACAGAAATTGATGGTCTTTGTTCTACCCGGAGAAGTATTTTAAAAGCTTAATAAAATCTTCACTTACATGAAGGAGAGAGTGCTTAGTTTGTTATTTAAAGTTCAGCCACTAGGCTCGGCGCCTGTGGCTCAACGGGCTAAGGCACCAGCCACGTACACCTGAGCTGGCGGATTCGAATCCAGCCCGGCCCACCAAACAACAATGACGGCTGCAACCAAAAATGGCCGGGCATTGTGGGGGGCGCCTGTAGTCCCAGCTACTTGGGAGGCGGAGGCAGGAGACTCGCTTGAGCCCAGGAATTGGAGGTTGCTGTGAGCTGTGATACCACTGCACTCTATCCAGGGTGACAGCTTGAGGCTCTGTCTCAAAAAA
>CAUYRH010086830.1:0-17402 GCA_963574655.1 Perodicticus potto | reverse complement strand
CTCAAGTGGGTCTCCTGCCTCCGCCTCCCAAGTAGCTGGGACCACAGGCGCCCGCCACAACGCCCGGCCATTTTTTGGTTGCAGCCGTCATTGTTGTTTGGCGGGCCCGGGCTGGATTCGAACCTGCCAGCTCAGGTGTACATGGCTGGTGCCTTAGCCTGTTAAGCCACAGGCGCTGAGCATTTTTTTTTTTTTTTTTTTTTAAGGAATCTGAAGTAAATAAAGTAAAATGTGAAATTTATGTTAAACCTGGGAAGTGGGATCCTAGATGTTTGCATCTGTTTTCTATTCTCTTTTTTCCTCCTGAATTTTTGTGTCTTTTTAAAATAGAAGGTGAGGGATAACTAGGGTATTTTTTTCTGGCCATTGAACCCCTGTTGTTAGTTCTCTTTTGGATCTGGTGCCTATTTGCGGGCAGGTGTTGTGTTCTGCAATCAGGGACCCCTTGAACTCTTCTCTCTTCCATCTCCTTCTGCACTCTACATCAAACAGACCTTCAGAAAATGCTTTGGGATTGATTTTGCATTTGTGGGCAGGATGGGATCCTGGCTGTGAGTCTCTCTTCCTGTGCTAGCTTTTTGTTGCTGGCTAAGAATGATAGCTAGGACAGTTTATATTTATTGTGTCCTTCCAAAAATCCTGAGGGGTAGGGGCTTTTTGTACCCCTGTTTTGTGGATAGGGAATCCGTGGATCAGAGAGGTGAGGGAACTTGCCCAAGGTCATGTTGTGGTGGAGACAGGATATAGACTAGATCAGTGGTTCTCAACCTTCCTAATGCTGTGACCCTTTAATACAGTTCCTGTGGGTCGCAACCCACAGGTTGAAAACCACTGGACTAGATGATACTGCCAGCAGTTAGGGAGTCCTGTGATCCAGTTAGAACTAGTATTTTACTTTACAGATGAGACTAAGCTCAGAGAAATTAAACTTAAGTTGCTCAAGGTCACACAACCTGTAGGCAGTGTAGTTGAGCCCTGGCCTGGGTTTTGTCTGACTCCGGTTTTATCTAGGCCAGTGACTTCCCTAGTGATGTCTTCCCCTGTAATGGCTTTCCCAAGGCAGACAGTGGCTGTTCTACTCTGTTCTGAGGACAGAGCATCCGCATAGGGAGGGTGGGATGCTGTGTGTCAGTGTGGAGTGCTGGTAGAGTTTCTTCTTCCCTTTGTTCTAAAATTGAGTGGGCTGCCTCTTGGGGAGTGAGGGCAAGATTGGAACTGGCAAGTCACAAAATGTGGTGTTGAGCCTTAAAGACCTTGCCTATGTTAGCATACTTCATTCCAAGATCCTGGTGGGGGGTGTCTTAGGATTTTCAGCACCCTAAGGCCTTTTCCAGGGCCACACACCAGTCTCCCTTTGGGTTAGGTGGAATTTGGAATTGATACTCTTCCTTGGAAGACAGCAAAGCCTATAGGCTTTGTGTCAGAGCTGGCTGAGATCTTTAACTGCCACTGACTAAGTGTGTGGAGCCCATGGCAAATTATTTAGTTTCTCAAGCCAGTTTTGTCAACTATAAAATGACACTGGGGGTGTGCCAGAGCTGGCTCACATTGGCTCTAATTGTGTGCATCTTCCCAAGCCTGTGTTCAGGGACATCAGGTTTATATCTTAAAATCAGCCACACTAGGATATTTACACCATGGAAAGTGGCAAATGCTACAGATCAGGCCCCTCCTTCAAAACCATCTTGCCATGGACTAGCACCACTGGGGAAAATTGTCACTACCTCACAGGGTTATCATTTCAGGGTTATCGTTCTTGGTCTCCTGAGCATTAGCTGAGCAGATAGATGCCTAGAAAACATCAGCTTGTGGTGCCAAGCACCTTACAGCGGCTAACATTTAACAGGTGCTGTGATCTTACTCACCCTTGGACACAGTGGGGCACATGTGGTGAAGGTGGTCCTGAGGGGAGGTGGGGCCTGTGGCAGGGGAGGCAGTTCCCCAGGTGGAGGATGTGGTTCAAGGAGGAGGTGGATCCCCAGGCCAAGGAGGTAAGTGGGGGGAGGAGGAGAAAAGTGGGAGATGAGTGTGGTGGGTTTCAGTGTGTGGTCGTGGGGCAGCTATTTCAGTTGTACAGCATGGAGACACTTAGAGTCCTAAGCCCAGCACAGTCTCTTGACTAACTGGTTCCAGAGGAGGGAGAGAGGAGGAGAGTTGACAGACTTGAGTGGGGCCCTTGCTTGGAAAGGGGTTTGTGGTTGGATTTGACTGGGAATCCTACACTCTCACTGACAGGCTTGGATGGGTGAGAAAGGCCAGAGACCTTGAGCTAGTTGGTCAAGTTCAGTCTGGGTCTTAACATTCTCTTGCTGATACTGACAGGAGTGACTGAGAGTGTTTTAGTACCTGGGAACACTTCCCCCAGTAGCAAGAGCATAGTCGTAATAGAGCTATTGTGAACATAGTGCTTATTGTAAGTGCTTTTTATCCATTAAGACACACACGTGTGTGTGTGTGTGTGTGTGGGTGTGTGTGTATGTGTATATATATATATATTTTGTTTTAGACAGTCTCACTACGTTGCCCTTGGTAGAGTGCTGTGGCGTCACAGCTCACAGCAACCTCAAACTCTTGGGCTTAAGTGATTTTCTTGCCTCAGCCTACTAAGTAGCTGGGACAACAGGAACCCACCACATCGCCTGTCTATTTTTTGTTGCAGTTGTCATTGTTGTTTAACGGGCCTGGGCTGGGTTTGAACCTGCCACCCTTAGTGTATGTGTCTGGCACCGTAACCACTGTGCTATGGGTGCCGAACCCATTCTGGGTTCCATGTCACTCAGAGAGACCTTAGCCTCCATGTCACCCAGAGAGACCTTCCTTGACCACCCTATCTAGACTCTGACCACTGCCCATTTCCTTATCTTCCCAGCATCATCTCCATTCTGGCTTGGCGCCCATAGCTCACTGGTTAGGGCACCGGCCACATGCACCAGGGCTGGTGGGTTTGGACCCGGCCAGGGCCTGCTAAAACAACAATTGATAAGTTCTTAAGCCTTCAGGGTTGGCCAGTCAACTGCCAAGAGATGGACTCGTGCTGTATAATATGCCCAGAAGATGAAGAATCCCAAATGCCAGTTTGTCATTTTTGATCTAATGCCACATGTTGCACAAATCACCTTTTAGGATTATCAACTCTTTCCTTCTTTGTGGGAAGACTGTTGGTGAAGTGAAAGCATTCTCAGAACTCACTTTTTAATCAATTGTGACAAAGAATCATCCCAGGTGTTGAAAGTGGGCCTGGGTCCAGGTGCCACCTCACCCAGAAGCACGCTGTGTACGTTTTTGCCCCCTCTCTATCCCCCAGCCATAGCCAAGGGGTCTTTTGTCTTAGTAAGTGGGAGGATCTTAGTACACACCATGGCTTAAGAGCCTTCTCTCAGAGCTTCTTGTCGCCTCTGATGAAGCCCATGTTGGTAGGGACATCTGAGACTGTTGATGAATGCCAACTGCTCTGATGGTTAAAAAAAAAAAAAAAAAAAGAAGAAGACTTCTTGTCATTGTCTGTTCTTTGCTTTCATGTCTTGTCACTATACTGCTGTCTGTCTTTTCCACAAACACCCATGCCCGCTTTACCACCCTGAGCACACACTGTTCCCTTGGCCTGAGATGCTCTTCCCTCTGTTTTTCTCGTAACCTGCCCCTTCTTGTTTATAAGAGCTTAGCCTCCATGTCACCCAGAGAGACCTTCCTTGACCACCCTGTCTAGACTCTGACCACTGCCCATTTCCTTCCATCATGGCCCATTCCTGGCTGGGGCTTTGTTTTCATGTGGGTGTTTGGTGGGCTTTCTGCCTCATAGGACTGTGGGCTCTGTAAAGGCAGGGCTCTGTGTTCTGTCCCTGTGGCTGCCCCAGCATCTGGCCCAGTGCCTCCTTCTAGAATGAATGATTCTATGAATGAATGGATAGCCTCTCTGTGGGTCAGGCTCATATGAAGCAGAAGGGCAAGTGTGAGGCCTGGGTGAATCCAGTGTCTCATGTGTGGGCTAAGATAGCCTCGTGGCCGATCCTTTGTGGTCCTGATAGAGGAGCTGGCTTCTTATGGCCCTTTGACTACTGGCCGGGGCCCTCCCTGCCCGTACTTGCCTATTCCCCTTGTTCCACTCCTCCTCTTTAGCTCAAGATGGCACTGGTCTTCCCCTCACCAGTCAGGTTCTCCTGTCCTGGTGCTCTGCCTCTCTGTTTTCTAGCTTGTTATTTATTCATTACTTTATTCATCCCAACATGTTTTTTCCTCCTCTAAACTTATCGTAGGCCAAGAATACTGGGATGAGTAAAACACAGCCTCTGCCCTCAAGATCTTTTCGTTTAAGCCAAAGCCTGAAGGATAAAGCCTTTGGGGAAGGGGAGAGGAATGCTGTTCTAGGCAGAGCTGCGTGGTGTGTGCAAGGGCCTGGAGGCCAGGCTATGTGGGTGTCCCACATCAAGAGATGAGGTTAGGCTCGGCGCCTGTGGCTCAACGGGCTAAGGCGCCAGCCACGTACACCTGAGCTGGCGGGTTCGAATCCAGCCCGGGCCCACCAAACAACAATGACGGCTGCAACCAAAAAATGGTCGGGCGCTGTGAGCTGTGATGCCATGGCCACTCTACCCAGGGCGACAGCTTGAGGCTCTGTCTCAAAGAAAAAAAAAAAAAAAGAGATGAGGTTAATGGTGTAGAGCTTTATAGTCACCCAGTGAGGCTGATGAACTTCATCCTGTGGATGACGAAATCCCTTTTCTGTTGATTTTGTCTGAAAGTTTATCAGAGGGCAGTTTATTTTTAACACATTGACTGCCACACTAGAAAAAAAGGTCAGGCACATTTACTGCCATATAAATTATATTTAACTCCTGCTAGTTTTGAGTCCAGAGCTGTGTCAAGAATATATAATTCATGTGTCTCTTGACTTAAGATATCATGGCCCCAAGGGGACAATATTTTTTCTAGTGTGGCAGTCAGTGTTCCAGATGTGTGAGTTATAGATGTTTCATGAGACCCCAGGATCAAAACTAGCATAAGTTGAATACAATTCACATATCAGTTAATGTGTTAAGTCCTTGGGGTGCTCTCATGTTAGAGGGTTTGTCATTTAAATGCACAGGGCAGTTGTTCCTTCCTCTGAGAAGTTGGCTATGGACAGTGTTTGGAGATTTGTGGGAGGAGAGGGGCTCACCCACCCCATCATGTGGTCAGCTGGAGATGGGCCACTAGTGTTTCCCAGCCCTGTCAGGGATAAAGGCCTTCTCAGTAGCTCTGTAGCTCCATAGCTGTGCCAGACTGGCAGGCTGGCACAGTCCTATCCCTGTTTGAACGAGGCTCTTATGTAAGTAGAGCCCACTGGCCATTCACAGACTGTCTGAGAGACTGTAGGGCTTTTTGCTGTCCCCTGGGTTTTTCTGAATTCTTTTTCTTTATCTGAAATTGAGTAGGGAACACTGGCTTGGACTTGGGAACTGTGCCTTGTCTTTAGGGTGGGGCTGTCAAGTAGGGGGTGTAGGTGGGAAGTTAACATGGCCCTGGGGCTTTAGGAACCATTGGGAAGCAGGCTGAAGCTTGAGGGGGTCATGGAGTTGAGCCCCCAATCTCCTTGTGGGGAGACACTGCAAGAGTCTAACCCCGAAGGAGATGGGTGGGTTGAGTTGCTGAATCAACATTCTCAGGAGCTAGGTGGAGTTAGAGCAATGGTTCTCAACCTTCCTAATACCTCACCCCTTTAATACAGTTCCTGTGGGTGAGAACCACTGAGTTAGAGGAGTGCATGGGTGGGGTATGGGTAACTTCAGAATTCTTAGGGAGATGTGTATAGTCTTAAACGGCATGTTGTTTGACTACTACTCACTCCTGGTTGGGCTTGGAGGGTTCACAGAGGACATGGGTGGTGTTGGGCCAGGTAATCCCTGAGCTTCAGTTGGGTGCTGGAAAGGTTTTGGGAGATGCTGGTTCTGTGGTCTCATGTTGAATATAACAAAGTGCCTTCAAGAGGCTCCCCACCCCCAGGCCACACTCATCCCCTGTCACCTTTCATGTTTGAGTTCTCTATAGAGATCTTGGCACCTTCTTCTTTTTTTTTTCTGAGACAGAGTCTCACTATGTCACCCTCGGTAGAGTGCTATGGCGTCATAGCTCACAGCAACCTCAAACTCTTTGGGCTCAAGTAATTCTCTTGCCTCAGCCTCCCCAGTGGCTGGGACTACAGGCACCTGCTACAACGCCCAGCTCTTTTTAGAGATGAGGTCTTGCTCTGGCTCAGGCTGTTCTTGAATCTGTGAGCTCAGGCGATCCACCCGCCTTGGCCTCCCAGAGGGTTGAGATTACAGGTGTGAGCCACTGCGTCTGGCCAGCACTTGGCACCTTCTGATAATATGTGTTTGTGTGAGCCCCTCGGGATGTCTTTGGAATAAATGGTTATGTGAGTGTCTGTTGGAGGCCACTCACCTATGGAACAAAAGTACAGGGCAGGCTTAAGCATTCAGCCACATAATTGATGTCTCCCCCAAAAGATACTGCAGCCTGATGTGGAGGGGAACCCTTGGATGCTCATGTGATGTATGGCCATACTCCAGGATTGGCAGATCTGACTTTGAGCGTGGTCTTAAGCCTGTAGCATCTTTGAGTACGTTCATGTGGGATCTTACCCTTTGTGACTCTGGCCTCTGCTCATCTTTTGGTACTTTGGAGATTGGCCAGTCTTCTTCTTCTTTTTTTTTCTTTCCTTCTTTTCGATTTAAAGTTGCCTAACTCTTGAGTATCCATGTACAGATAAGATGGGATCCCATGGGATGCCCCAAGGCCACATACATAATCCAGTAAGAGTTTCTTGCAGGGTCATCCAGGTGCAGTCTGAGGAGTGAACCAGGGAGCCGCATGTCCCAGCTCACCTCTGTGGGTAGCACACTGTACTGGAGCCATTTCTAGTCTGCTGACTCAGCACTGTCCAGGGAGAGAGTGTGGGAAGAACATCTGCTCAGGACTCCTGGATTCCTTGCCTCTCACTTAACTGTTTGTCTTCCTCTGCCCTCCTTTTGATAACACAGCTGAGGGACTTTGGGGCTGCAGGGCCTTGGCCTTCAGAGCTGCTTGCAAATGCGAGGTGCCAGTAGGATGACAAACCAGGGCATCTTCCTCAACCCTTCTCAACATCTAGAACCTGCCGTCTTTGCTAGTTTGTTTCTCCTTTTTTTTTTTTTGCAGTTTTGGCCAGGGCTGGGCTTGAACCAGCCACCCCCAGTATATGGGTCTGGCACCCTACTCCTTGAGCCACAGGTGCCGCCCTATGTTTCTCTTTATAGATGAGACAGCCTGTTACACCTTGTGGGAACCCTGCCCACCTCTGCTGAAACACTTGTCTTTTTCTTGTTATGATTACTCCCTTAGTTCCAGGATGCACAACTTTTTCCCCTCAATTTTTGATGTTTGTTAAGTTGGGATGCGTCTTATGGTTGATGTATGTATATCTGTGCTGTGTAGTTAATTTTTTTCCTGAAAATTGGTCTATTGTTTGGAATCAGTGTCACCTCAGGATCTGTAACTAGGGTGCCTTTCTTACCACGTCCTTCTTGGTCCAAACCTTGGGAGTCCCTGGCTGGGTTGTTTCTGATCCTCTCATACGTGTCTTTATTGCCATGTTAGTCTGCCTTCTGTCCTTTGGCCCTTAGCCCTTAGGATCCTTCTGGAAACCAAACCAGCTTGGGGTACTCCAGCAACTTCCCATTGCTTGAGGCTAAAACCCCCAAAGCATTTATCTTGGCCTCTGTTTCTGCCTCCTCCTCAGCCTCAGCTGCTCTCCTTAAGTCCACTCTGCTCTAGCCTCTGGATGTTTCAGAACCCTGCCAAGCACCCGGGCTGCCTCTGGGCCTTTGCACCTCACCCCGGGAATCTCATACTGGTCCTTGGCGCACATCACAGAAAGGCCTTCCCTGACATACCCCCTGTGGTCCTCTGGGCCCTCTGCCCTGCTTTCCTCATGGTGCCTGGTACATGCTGACCTCCTGTTCCATAATAGATGCTTTGTCTGTGTTCTTTTTAAGCGTGAGCAAATCCGGAGGTCAGGGCAGGGAGGGTGGCTTCTGCCAACTGTGCTCACTGTTGTTTCCTAGCACCTATAACATTGCCTGCATGCCTGTTGTCACACAGACCTGTCTCATCCTGAATCCTGTTCATCCTGAGCCCAGCACCCAGTGCAATTCTAGCACATCAAGGGGTTCAGTCAGTGTTTGCTGAGTGAATGAATAATTTGTACTGATCAGTGATCAGAAAAGTCTTTGGGGAGTGCAGATGGCCCTGCTTTGCAGGTCTCTGGGTGGCAAGCACATCCTTGCTCTGGTTGGGAAAGGGCCACAACTTCCAGGTCTGTGTGGGTTCCCTTGGCTCAGCCTGCTGTCCCTGAGGAGCTCTGGAAATTTGGTCATGATGCAGGAGGTCACTGCAGCCACCCTGAGGCTCAATAGTATATATAAATTTTGGTGGACTTGGTCACACCTCCTCTGGGCCATGTAGAGCCCCTGGGAGATGAGTGACCCATGTGGCTGAGGTTACACTAGGAGTTGGGACCCATCTCAAACCATGGCACTCTGGCCAGACAACACCCACCATGCCACACTTGGCTGGTGGGGCCTTGCATGGGGAGGGAGGAAGTGAGTGACACTAGTCCCTGGGGACTGAGTCCTGTTGTACTTCAGGTGCTCACAAATCTTTGCTTTTGGAAAAATCATGAGGGCAGAGCTTTTGGGCTGTTCAGCTGGAAGATCATTGTAAACATTCATAGATCATTGTGAGAGTTTTCGGGCATAAAACTCAGAAGGAGTTGGTAGAATTGGGATTTTTTTGCTCTAATAAGACTCCACCCATTCCTGTCTGCTTATTTACATGAATATTGCTTCTTAGTGCTTACATACAAAAAGAAGAATAAAGAAATGAGAGTAAAAGTGATGCTGACCTGTGTCTTTCTCATATTAGCAATAAGAAACACTCACCTTCCTGTGGCTCAACAGGCTAAGGCGCCAGCCATGTACACCTGAGCTAGTGGGTTTGAATCCAGGCCGGGCCCGCCAAACAATAATGACGGCTGCAACCAAAAAATGGCTGGGCATTGTGGCGGGTGCCTCTAGTCCCAGCTACTTGGGAGGCAGAGGCAGGAGACTCGCTTGAGCCCAGGAATTGGAGGTTTCTGTGAGCTGTGATGCCACAGCACTCTACCCAGGGTGATAGCTTGAGGCTCTGTCTCAAAAAAAAAAAAAAAAAATAAACACTTACCTTTGAGATCTGAATTAACTGGGAGAAAGGATACATTTATACCATGAGAGAGGCAGTAATAATCTATTTATGGCTACCATTTATTAACAGTTGTGATAGATTTTTACTGTGTTGTGATTGTGATTTATGTTCATGATTTATGTCATCTGATACTGTAAGGATAACTCATCTTGAAGGATTTTTCTTTTGTACTTAGAGCCTTAGTAAATTTCAGTTTAGTAAATATGATTGGGTGATTAATAACCTTCATCATAAACATGTAAGATCCTGTGGAATAGGGGGACAGAATTCAAAGTAAAAAAGGAACAAATGTTGAAGAGCTTGCTCATCACTTTTTTTTTAGAGAGCTGTGGCATCACAGCTCACAGCAATCTCCAGCTCTTGGGCTTAGGTGATTTTCTTGTGTCAGCCTCTCGAGTAGCTGGGACTACAGGCACCCACCACAAGGCCCAGCTATTTTTTTGTTGCAGTTCGGCCCGGGGCCGGATTTGAATCCACCACAGTCGGTATATGGGGCCAGTACCCTACTCACTGAGCCACAGGCACTGCCTAACTTTTTTTTTTTGGTTGCAGCCATCATTGTTGTTTGGCGGGCCGGGGCTGGATTCGAACCTGCCAGCTTAGGAGTACGTGGCTGGCGCCTTAGCCGGTTGAGCCACAGGCGCCGAGCCCAACTTTGTTTTTTTTAAAGGATGATGGTAGGTATCAAATTACTAAATCATTTAGACTCTACAGATAGGTTTAATAGAGCTCCATAAACATTTACAGAAAATTACCACTATCTACAATAAGCCAGAAATTACATCTTTTACAACTATTCAAGCTTAGGTAAAAAATATTAGATGTCAACTTAAAAGTGTTGCAGGGGGATACTTAGAACTTGGAAAATTATTTTAGGAGCCTAAAGTTTGCAGAGCACTGATTCACGGTTGGAGGGTGGCTGGGTGGTGAGGGCAGGGGAGTGGTGTTTCTCAATGACCTGGATCTTTTCCATGTGAATGTTCAGTGGGCGTTTCAAACTTGGCATGTCCAAATGGAGCTCTGGGTTTTTTCCAATCCAAACCTGCATTTTTCTTACCCAGATAATGGCAGTTCCAGCCTTCCTGTTATTTAGACCCTAAGCTGTTGGATTCTGTTTCTCTCATGTCTCATGTCTAAAAATCAGCACAGCCCTTAGTTCTACCTTCACCATATATCTGGAATATAACCACTTCTCATCAGCTTCTCTGCTGTCCCTAGGCCTAAGCCAAGGGTTGGCAAACTTTATCTGCAAAGGGCCAAGTAGTAAAGGCTTTGCAGGCCACACAGCCTCTGTGACAGTTTCTCAACTCTGACCTTGTAGCACAATGGCAGCCATAGATGACAACCAATGAGCATGGCCTGTTCCAGTAAATATTTATGGATAGTAAAACTTGAATGTCACTTAATTTTCATGTGTCATGATATAGGTTTATTTTTTTTTCCAACCACTTGAAAATGTAAAAACCATTTTAGTTTGCTCAAAAATAAGCTGTGGACCAGAGTTGACCTATGGGCTGTAGTTTCCCAAAGCCCTCAGCTAAGCCATCATTATCTTGACAGCATTATTTCCACAGCCTTTAATTGGGATCCCCTGCTTCCACCCTTATTCTGCTATGATTCAGAAGGATTCTTTAAGAGTTCAAGTCAGGTTACACCTCAGCTCTACCTAGAACTCTCCATGGTCCCATCTTACTCAGAGTAAAAACCAAAGTCCTTATGTAGCCTATGAGACCTTGGATAACCTGTCACCTCCCTGCCCTCACCTTCTCCTGTTTTTCCCTTGCTCACTCCGTTCAGTCACATAGGCCACTGTGTGGTTGCTTGAGCACACTGTACCTCAGGGTCTTTGCATAGGCCATTTCTCTGCCTGAGATGGTCTCCACAGATTTCTAAACAACTTTGGGGCCTCCACTCCTTCAAGGCTTGGCTCAGAGTTCCCTCAGGATCCTGGGCTCAAATAATCCTCTTCCTTAGCTCTGCACCCCAGTAGCTGGGATTATAGGGGTGTGCCACCAAGCCCAGTTTTTGATCACTTTATATAATATAAACTGTACACCTCTTCCTCTTCCTCCATCACTCCCTGTGTTTTCTTCTTGTTTTGTTTTTTCCACATCACATGTCACCTTCAAATATTTGTAATTATTTCATTGTGTCTTTTTCTCTGCTAAAATGTTAGCTCCCTGTAGACAAGGATTTTTTTCTCTCCTTCCATGGCTGAATCCCTAGATCACTGAACAGTGCCTGATGTATGTCAGTGAACAAATGAAACTCAGTTTCCTCCTCTGCAAAAAGGATTAGTAGTAAAGGAGGTAATTGGTATCTAGGGTATGCTCCCCGTGTTGTGAGCTGGGGGAGTCGTGGGGTGTTAGTTGCTGCTGCATGTCTGAGGCTGGATCTAGACTGGGCAGTTTGGCAAGCCCCTGGGAGCTCACAGGGGTGGACTGACTTGGCTTCTGGACTTGGGCCGTAGGGGTCTGCCTTGGTGAATGCCTCCCATTCCTCCTGTCAGCTTGTATCTGCAGGGCATAGAGTCTCTGCCTGTTTCCAGTCTACCTGGCCCGACAGCACCTTCCAGCCCAGAGATGGAGCGACCCAGGTGGTCAGTAAGACCCAGCCAGTGGGAGGAAGGGTGCAGATCTGGGTCATCCCCGAGGGGTCTGGGCCTGGAGAGTTGAAAGGGAGTGTCAAGGACAGCCTTGGAGGAAGGAAGAGCAGTCCCCAGACTAGCGCTGCTCTAGGGGTGGTGCCCATGAGCATTCAGTTCTAAGGAACAAACACCCATGGAGTCCTGCCCCCTGGAGCTTGTCACCCATACGTCCTTAAGCTGGTTACATGTACTCTCCAAGCCTTGGTCTCCTTATCTGTAAAATGGGTCTCCATGCCAATCTAACAGTGTCTGCATGGCCTGGTGGGAGCTGAGTGGACAGGCCCCTCTGCCACAGACCGCAGGTGCCATAGGAATTTGTTCCAATTCCCAAGAAACCCTGTGTGTTAGGTTCTCTTATGAACATACCCACTTATCAGATGGAGAAGCTGAGGCTCAGACAGGCATGGTTGTTGTGACACTGTTCCCTCTTGGCCAGCTTTGGGGACATCCTCACCCCTGCTTTCCTAGGCCTGTTGGTGTCCTTAGCTTGTGACAGGAAAAGATACAGGAAGCATTGTCACAGCTGCTGACCCTGCCTGGGCCCCTCTGGTATTAGGAGCTGACAGACTGCGAGTGGCTGGGCAGGCTGAGGCTGGTGGGTGGGGTCCTTGGGCTCCCCACATGCACTCAGAGTCTGATTAGCAGGCAGGCAAGCAGGGATGCTGCATTCTGGATAATCAGATCCAGTGTTGTTTTTTTGCTTTGGTTTTTCTCTTTGGGCCCAAGCATGCTGGGTGTGCACTCACTTTAGCACTTCCAGGCTATTTACTTGCCTTGGGCAAGGGCCTCCTCATTTCCAAGCTCCAGTTTTCTAAGCTGCCTAAACAGGTGTCACAATCCTTAGCTTACAGGGCCTGGGTGAGGCTTGGGTCCTCTGCACAGTTCCAGGGATGAGGAAACCATCTTATAGATATCACTTTTGACAGCTCATCCAAATGAAACAGGCTTGAGCAATGCCACTTGGACTCCTGTAGGCACCCAGAAACGTGTGTGTGGGCTGTGGAACATAGGGCAGGCCTGGGACTGAGATCCTGGTCCTCTGATTCCTCTCTGTGTTTGTTGGGTGCCTTCATCTCTGACTCTGGTTGGTTGTATCAACCAACCCAGGAACACACACGCATCTGATGAACGTCTTCTAAGGTTAGGTTGCTACCTAGTTGCATAGGTCTCTGCCAGGCAGGAATAGCAGCACTAGATTTTCTCGGCCTCAGGCTACCATTGCCTCTGGCCTGGATCTGGGAGCCTAGGGACATTGTGTTCAGACCCTAGCACTGCTTGTCTTGGCAGCAGGGGCAGGAGATAGGAACAGAGTGGTCAAAGGGTAGGTTGCCAGTGTCTCTCAGCCTTTGTGCTGGGTAATGTTCTGTCTCCACCATGGCATCTCGGGAAGGCTGGTATGACCGTCTCCTTGGTACTGCAGAGAAATGAGGTCACAAGTCAAGGCCACTGGGGAAGGAGGTATTTCTGGCTGAGCAGGTGCAGCCTGTGCTAACTTCCTGGCAGCTGAGCCCAAGGTCTTCTCTGCCATCCTGGCATTAGCAGTATGACACAATATTTCTGGAAAGTGGCAGGGAAAAGGAGCTGAAAGTGCTGAGGTACTGATCTACTGAGCTGTTGAGTTGTAGTCCAGGTGAACGTGCTCAAGTCTCTCCATTTGTGATTCAGGTGTGGCTGGTGCTGTTCAGGGCAGGGATAGTGTGGCCAGGCCTCTGTCCTCTAGGCTAGGAAGTGTCTACACAGACAGCTCAGGCTGTTGGTGCAGCAGCCCTAGTCCCTGATGAGGCCATGAGTGCCTGGCCCAGCCAGCTGAAGGACCTGTGAGGCCCTTTGCATCTTTGCCTGGGGCCCCTGGTTGCACCAAGCAGGGCTTACATCTCTGGCCAAGCCCCTCATGTTGTAGGAGGCCTGGCCTTGAACATGCATATGTAAGTGTCTCTGCTCTGGTGTTTACTGCCAGGTGACCTGGGTGTACTCCTTACTCCTTGGATCTCAGTTTCTACAATCTATGGAATAGAGCTAAAGACTCCTGGTTCCTCAGGCCACAGTGGGTGTGAAAGGCATCATGAAGCTGCTGCAGTTCCAGCCTAGGCAGGGAGCATACAATAACTGTTGGCTGCTGTAGTCACCCATCCATAGGGCAGGTCACATCTTAGGACACACAAAGGCCCATCTTGAATCCAGGCTCACTCTCAGGCCTGTGCTTGCCTCTTGTCCCAGGCAGGGAGGCACTATGCTGGGTCTTGTGATGTGGACTCTGCAGCCAACAAGTCCACTGAGTCATGTTTACAGATGGGAGGGGCCTGGGATGCATCAGTCCCAACTTGTTTGTAAAGATGGCGAAGCTGAAGCTTGAGAGTCCTTCTGGGCATTGGTGCCAGACTGCATGTGCCAAGCCTGCCTGGTTGTGCCTCTTGGGTGGTGAGCAGAAGTTGCAAACTCAGCTCCTCCTGCCGTCCCACACAACCCACACATCTCATGCCCACATCCAGACCATCATCAGGTCTTGTTGCTTCCACCTTCATAGTCTGTCCAGAATTTGACCACTTTTCACTCCATCCATGGATCCCTCCCTGCTCTCTTGTTCTGGTGTCCCAGCTCCTGCCTTCACCCCTGCTGCCTGTTCCCCTCCAGCAATGGCCACTGTGTACTTGTGAACACCTCCAGTAGAGTCACATCCCTCAGCTGCTCAGGAGTCCTCCATGGCTCCCACCTCATTCAAAGAACAAGCCAAAGTTCTCACTGTGGTCTACGAGGTCCTGTACAATCCACTCTGTTTCCTCTGTGCCTTCACTTCCTCCCACTCTCTAGGCTCACTCTGCTCTTGAAAGATACTAAGCATAGTTCAGCCCCAGGGCCTTTGGATCTGCTGTTCCCTTTCACTTCCCACTGACCTTTGCTCAAAAGCACTTTTCTCAAGGAAGCTTTTCCTGACCACTCTAAATGGCTATCCTCCCCGCTGTCCCGGCACACAGACTAGAATGCAGATCTTTTGAAGGCATGGTCTTGGTTTTGTTCACTGTTGTGTCCTGGAGCCTGGAACAGTACCTGAGATGTGGGAGGAATGAATGAATGCGTGCAGGACAGTGGCTCTTTGAGTTCTCTTGGCTTGTGGCAGAGCAAGGGTTAAGGTCCCATTCTGCACTGGAGCTGTCTATCTGACAAAGGACTTTGGGACCCTGCCTGGGCAGGCTGCTGCTTCAGGTGCCTTTCCAGCCACTGAGAGTAGAGGCTGTGGCCATAAGGGGGCAGTGGAGAGCGTCACAGCATCTGCCTCTGGCAAACAGTCATCCTGTTGGAAACTCCACCTGTATGTGTCTTGCTATTGTTAGAGTATGGTTAGCTGTCACTCGCTGGGTGGGGCGTTGTTATACCACCTCTCTGACCCTGATGTCCTGACTCTTCCAAGACCATGGTCAGGGTTTCAGGAGGAGGGCAAGGCCTGGCTGTTTTGTGTATCTGGCATAGCTATTGGTGAAATAATATTTATATTTAGTAAGATTTATTCTAGACTGGGGATGGGTATGTACTTTTATTTTTGTTACCATCCCTGTAATTCTTATAATCTTGGGAGATGTCAGGTGGGGAAAGACACTTTGCAGATGAAGGTTCAGAGAAGTTGGGTAAATTGTCCAGGGCCACACAGCCAGGAAATAGGTGAGTCTTTCTGACCTCAGTGTGGTGGAACATAAGCACAGCTGAGGAGGCATGCCCATCACTGGCTCTCAGGGTCTTACCTTCCTTGGGAGTGGGACTGTGGTGCTACTTTCAAGGGCCTAGGCCATACTGAGCTGGTCAGCATGTGTTGGAGTTACAGCGAAAGAGCCCAGCTTCCCTGAGAAAGGTCGGCTGACCCTTTTCCTCCGTGAGGGGTACACTAGAGCCAGGTAGGAGGGTCTTCTAGTCAGAGTGCTGCCATAGGGTCACCAGAGCTGGGTGGGTGTGTCTGGGGCCTCATAGAAGCCTTCCTGTGGTGAGGCTTCCTGCAGGCAGCCTCTGCATCTGTGTGCCCACCTTTGCTCTGGGGTCTGGCATGGTGGGTAGGGCCTTCTAAAGCATGGTGAAGGATGAGGAGGAGGAAGAGGCTTTGGGGCATGACCTATGTGACCTTCCCCCAGGTGCTGTGTGAGCACAGCTCTACACTAGGCACCTGTTCTGGGTGCTGGGAAGCGACTGAGCACAGACATTCGCTGCCTTCAGGAGTTGTTGGTCTAGTCCTGCAGTTCTCAACCTGTGACAGGTCATGTCCCCTTTGTAACAATGAAAATACATCGCGGCATTAGGAAGGTTGAGAATCACTGCTCTAGTCTCTAATGAGAGGCAGATGGTAAATGTCTCTTAAGTAAAAGGTCAGAAGGGCCTCGCTGAGCAGCCCTCTGAAGGCCTTGGAAGTTGCGGGTGTTCTAGACAGGGGACAGCACGTGCAAAGGCTGTGGGCCTCTCCTATGGTTTCATGACTGTTCTGTTTTTCTGCTGCTCTTGTTTTCTCATCTGTCAACTGGGGATGATACTCTGGCTTCCAGATGGGTCTGGGCACAGTTGCTGGCTCAGAATAAGTTCTCAGAAAGTGGGACCCCCTTTTTCTGCTGCTCTTACTTCATGAGTAAGATCTTTATTATCACAAAGAGAGTGAAGATTGTGGGCCCTGCTGCTCAGCAGTGGCCTTGGACGCTGGGGGAAGCTGAAGCCTGGTCCGTGAACCACTGCTGCAGAGCCACACCCCTAGGTCTGGGCCTCAGCCCTGCCCTGACCTCGTGCTACCACGAGTTGCTGTCAGTGGGCCCAGGAATCTCAGGCATCGAGAATTCCAGGCTATTGGAACTATCTTTCTAGAGCCACTAACCTTCGCAGAGCACCTGCCCTCATCTTTGTCCTCTGCCTGTCTGTTGTGTCTGGGGCAGCCGGGCCACACCCTCTGCCTGCAGCCAGGTTGGGACCTCGCTCAGGCCAGTTTCTCCTTCATAGACCTTCCTTAATTCATCCTGAGCATCTCCCCTGTCCCAGCCTTGTCCCTCTGTGAGCCACTTCAGGAGGGCCCTCCACTCTTCCCAGCTCTGGGGCCACCTTCTTTGAGGGACAGGTGGGAGCCCACTGCCCCCCTTCTGTGCTGAGGACCCCTTGCCTGGGGCTCTGCTCAGCATCTGCCTGTGCCCTCTGGCTGCAGTCCTTGGCATCCCCTGGGCCATCCCCCCTGCAGGCCACAGACCTGGGCAAGCTTGTGTGCACAGTGCAGAGGTGGGGTGGGAGAGGTGCAATCCCTGCCCTAGGACAATGACGGGGAAGTGTATGATGATGTCGCCTAGTTAGGCCCCCAGTCTCCAGGGGTGGGAGATGGAGAACCTGACTGCTCCCCTGCTTGGACTTTTTTTTTTTTGAGACAGAGCCTCAAGCTGTCACCCTGGGTAGAGTGCTATGGCATCACAGCTCACAGCAACCTCTAATTCCTGGGCTCAAGCGAGTCTCTTGCCTCTGCCTCCCAAATAGCTGGGACTACAGGCGCCCG
>CAUYRH010086823.1:0-10196 GCA_963574655.1 Perodicticus potto | reverse complement strand
CAGGAGAAGGACTCAAATGCCCCAGATGGTTGGTGGAGCCCTGGAATTTCCAAATGGGACCTTAATCTCTGCTATAGATGTTTGGAGAATACTCAGAGATCTAAAATAGACCTGCCATTTGATCCTATAATTCCTTTACTTGGTATATACCCAGAAGACCAAAAATCACATTACAAGAAAGATATCTGTACCACATTGTTTACTGCAGCCCAATTCATAATTGCTAAGTCATGGAAGAAACCCAAGTGCCCATCGATCCACGAATGGATTAATAAATTGTGGTACATGTATACCATGGAATATTATGCAGCCTTAAAGAAAGATGGTGACTTTACCTCTTTCCTATTTACATGGATGGAGCTGGAACACATTCTTCTTAGCAATGTATCTCAAGAATGGAAGAAAAAGTATCTAATGTATAAAATCCTACTATGAAGCTAATTTATAGCTTTCATATGAAGGCTATAACCCAATTATAGCACAAGAAGACAGGGAAAGAGGTAAGAGAGGGAAAGGGAGTGGGAGGGTGTGTGGAGAGAGGGTAAATGGTGAGATCACACTTATGGTGTATCGTAGAAGGGGCAGGTGAAACCAACTAAATGCAGAACACAAATGTTTTCACATAATAAACAAGAAAATCCCATGAAGGTTATGTCGAACAGTTGGATGAAAATATTTCAGATTGTATATGAAGCCTGCACACTGTACCCCCATGATTGCACTAATGTACACAGCTAAGATTCAATAAAAAATTAAAAAAATAATTAAAAATAAAAGACTTTATCACTCTTGTGAAACCAACAGACAATTTGTTGGAAAAAGCCTCACTAAAAATAACACAGTTTTACAAGATGGTAATATGTATATTGATTATCTATCAAGCCTTTTGTACATACTATTATATATAAATAATCTTTGCAATAAAATAAGGATATAAATTTATTAAAAATTATTAATGATTGTTCTAATTTCTTGGGGGTTTTTGCTTTTATCTCTTTCTTCTTTTCTTTCAGTCTTTCTTTTCTTTTCTTTCTTTTTTTTTTTTTAAGAGATGGAGTTTTGCTTGGTTACCTTGCCTAGAATACGGAGGTACCAGCATGACTCACTGCAGCAATAATCCCTGGTTGAAGCAATTCTTTTGCCTCTGCTTCCTCAGTAGATGGGAGTACCTGTACCATCATACTTGACTAACTTTAAAATATTCTTTAGAGATTAGCTATGTTGACCAGACTGATATTGAACTCCTGGCCTCAAGCAATCCTCCTACACTAGCTGGGATGATAAGCACAAGCCATCACACTGGGCTCTAATTTCTTTTATTTTACATGGAATAATTTCTAAAAGGTACTAAATAGCTTTAATTCACTAGATTTATTTTCCTTAGGTGGTGTGATTGATCTGAAATTTGCTTAAAGCAACCTCATTCACTAAGTATGAGTTTCCAAACCTTTATTATTTGCTTTGGCCAGGGAAACCTAAGACACATTATTACAACCTACAGGATCTCTTCTTATAATATTATCTTTAAAAAATGCATATGACTAAAAATCTATGATTTAAAAAATACACCTACTCATCCTACTTTAAGCATATAGTAACATGAATACTTCTTTGATAACATAAAAAACAAACCACACTTATGAGTCTAATTACCATTTCAAATATAAATTAAGTTAAAAGTAAATTTTATGAGAATTTATGGGTATTCTGCATAATAAATTTCATTTCTTCTATATTCCTCTTTCATTGCAATGTTTTATGATTTCTGCCCCGTTTATTTTCCTCCCCCAAAATGCTAAAATTCCCTTCTTGTTCACTCTCACTAGGTGCATGCTACCATTATTACCTCCTCTATCTATAACAAGAAAGGCAGTATGAATGCCATAGAATATTTGATAATATGAGAAAATACAGTGGGTTCATAAATGTTTAGCAACCAGCTTTCTAGAAAGAAAGGTCATGATTTGTAGCACATGCCTATTTCTGTGGCATAAATACTCCTATAAATGAACAACTTCTATCTGTGAAAGAAACACATGTGAAAGAAACACAATTGACACTCATAGTGGAAAATTGTTCCAAACTAACTTAAAGCAACAAAGCAGTTGTAAGTGTATAAACTCACTGAAAATATTTTTAAAAGAGAAAACCTAAGCCTTGTACGGTATGTGTTATGTAGGGTGTGCAACTGTAGGTGAATAGAAAAAGGTGTGGAAACTATACATCAAAATGTTAATAGCAGTTATTGCTGGATGTAACATTGTAAATAACTTATATTGCCTCTTAAGTTTATATATTATAAAGTAGAATAAGAATACTTATCTTCCAAGATATTTATGGGAATTCTCAAGCCAGTTCTGATACAAAAGCATATAATGAACAAATAGAATTGTCAGTATCTTTGTTAAAAATTAGTTTCAGTAAGGGAACTCTGAGGTAGCCAAGTCTAAGCACTATAGCTTTATTTAGTAAGAGCTTTACTATAAGCCCCATCAGAACAGAACAACTGGATCCCCATGGGAGATGAAATTTTTGAAATATAATGGATACTTAATAAAGGTCGTTTGCCAGATTATTAATGTTCTTTGTCATGACCTTGCCATGTTCCTGTTTTATAACTGTTATAAGTATTATGACTCAAAAACAAATTGAAATATGGCATAATATCCAGCAATAAAATCTCTCATGAATGCTTCTACTATTTAGAAAAAGACACAATCCCGTTCAGACTGAATGGCATATTAATATAATGTTCTGTAGGAAACATAAATCTATAAATGTAGGAATGGAAATAATTATTCTTTTGTATGGGCAGGATATTTCATATTAAAATAATGTTAGAGTACTTTATAGAGAAAAAAAGCAAAATATTTATTCTGCTTAATAAACTTCCTCATCTAATTAATTTATTAGGCCTGAATTGAGAATGACTTTTCTTCAAATAACTATGAAGAAACCATCAACTCTAATGAAAAACCTTCTGCAAGAGCATTTTTAAAATATGCTCATAACAGTTACTTTTAAAATTAAAGGACTCGTTCAAAAGAGTGTCGAATGCTATATCAAGTAAATTTCACACTTTCTTAAAGTCTTTAATATGTTAATGTGCCTTATCACTCCTGGAGTGATCTGTAGCACCGTGATTCAATAGAATTTATTTGACCTCTGAGCTTTCCCATCCCTCTCTGCCACACATATCAACGAAGAATTAGTGTTCTGGGTGGCACCTGTGGCTCAAAGGAGTAGGGCGCCAGCCCCATATGCCATAGGTTGGGGATTCAAACCCAGCCCCGGCCAAAAACTGCAAAAAAAAAAAAAAAAATTAATGTCCTGAGGAATGTACCAAATACTTTGAAAAGAAGTGATTTGGACTCATTGTGAAGCATACCATTTATAACAAATGTTAGAAACATTCTAAGCAAATGGTATTAGCCTACTGTTATAAGAACTAGGTGATTGGGATAGTCAAACTCTTGAACTTCTTTCAAACTTTACGGTTGTGTGAAATAGGAAGCAGTATGGAGCTACATTTAAACACAGTGGCTGGAGAGTGAAGGATATGTTCAAAAGAACTTTCTGGTAACTTGTTTGTTCAGTGAAAATTTCCATAGCATGGCTGTCCCTGCTGGGATGAAGGGGATTTTCTCTTTGACTCTGTTTCAGTGTCCACACTTGTGCCAGCTGAGATCCCGATCACATTGTCTGTCTTATAAAGTTATAACTTTATTCATTACACATTTTTAAAATCACTAAGTATACCAATGGCAGCAATATCCGCACAATTTGTAGGATAATTTATGAAAAAGCAAAGTTGCCCCTGATTAATTCTTCCAAGTAGAATAAGTGTAGGAGAAAAGAAAAAAAAGAAATATTTTCTGTCACATCTATAGAATTTTCAAGACAATAACAAGTTGTTAAACTAAATTTTAATTAGCAGTGTAAGAAGTCAATAATAGTTCTGACTACTAGTTGGGTAATTGATCAACCAAACTGATAATTAAAAATGTAAAACTTATTATCAAGTAAAATAAATAGCCAATGAAACTAAACTAGATCAAAATTGCTTCCTTCCTACTAACACTGGAAAGTCCCAGTGGAGAAAATTTCACAAGTTCTAAGGAAATATTTACACTAATGTCTTAACCTAAACCATGTCTCTGATGTTGCAATGGAACAATTGCATCAGAGTTGTTCAGAGATTTTCCTGCTCAGAGTTGCTCCATTATTCTAAAATGGGAATATGGGGAGAAAACCATGATTTCTCTGAACATGTAGTATTAGGCCTAGACTAAGGAGGGAAAATACCAGTTAACTCCTGGCAAATTTCTGGGCTGCAAGCCCTCAACAAAATGGAGTAAGTCTGGTTCACTCCCAAGATAGATGGGAAAGTACTCATTGACTTCTTGCTTGACTAACTCCCTGAGAAACAGACCAGGAGGTACCAAATGTCCCCGGACTGACCTTTAAGAAATACGAGGTGGAAAGTACTGAAACAAAGATGTATGACTAACTGCAAAATTCTGCTTCTGTATGATGCTTGCTAACCTACTTGGATGCACCTGGGCAGCCTACAGTGCCAATCAGGATGCAATCCAAGCCTTAAAAATCCAGCCCCTTATGCACTTGAGGCTGCTCTCAGAAACCCCATTTTGGAACACAGAGGCAGTCACTGGCCAGCTCTTCAATAAAAGGACTCCTCTTTAAATTTGACTTGTCTGGCGGTATGGTCTTTGAGAGACTCCTAGGCATAACAGTAGGAGGGGAAAAAATTATAAATATGATGTTATCCTAGATACAAACAGATTTGCCAAAATAGCCTTTTTATAACATTGTACACATCACCACCACCACTACCGCCCATGCTAATGGCATCAGTGACAAGAAGCTAACGAGTTTTCTTACAAAGTTGTTAATTAATACCCTGGTTTTTTCAAACTTGAGCATGTACAAAATCACCTGCAGGACATGTTATAAAGAAGATCTGAGTTTTTGGTTTAGTAGGTTTGGGACGGCTCACAAGGAATGTCATTTACAACAAGTTCTTAGTTTATGTTGTTGCTCTGGGAGTGCACATATCACTTCAATGAAATTTAGTGCAAGCCCCACAGTGGTGCCAATATAATTGTTCCAAATAGTCTTATCTTTCAAAAATCACAATAGTTTGTTAAGACTGTTGAATGTAATGAGAGAGAGGAATATCCACACCATAATGAATGCTATATAACTCTGATATACATAGGTACAGTGTGACTAATCCCTGACACTAGAAAAGGAGCTCAGCTTGGCATCCTGCTAAGCCAGCTCAGTTAAAATCAATAACTTCCTGGAGGGAGATTGGCAGGTTCTCACCTAATGTGCACATTTAAGGGTATTCAGCACAACCCCTGAGTGAAAGGCTCAACTACAACTTGACCTTTACAAATGAAAACAATGTAACCTCAACTTTTGTACTCTCATACTAACCTGAAATTAAAAGAAAAAAGAAAAGGAAAAGGAGAAAGGAGAAGAGGGATAGAATTGAAATAAAGCAGAATCGGGTAGAACAGGATAAGATAAGATAATACAGTAAAAAGGGAATGCTCCAGAGAAAATACAAATATTGTTAGTTAACTATTGTTTCAGCTATATGTGTCCACTGGCTCATAAATGCAAAATGTATTTCTTACAGCGGATTGTAATCAAAACATGTTTAAAAGTACTGACTAGGAAAAAAAATTAAATTAAAAAAATAACAAAATACTGACTAGGTTTATGTCCTTCCAGACATTTCCCTTTCTGGTAATGTGTGTACCTTCTTAATAAACCTGCAATAATATGCCTAAAAAATCAATGATTTCCAGTGCAACTGCTTTTTATGCCACCTTCCATTTGCATTCCTCACTCTATCTGTTCTTTACCCTTTTCCAGATGGTTGTGTGCTACTTCTAATGCCTGAAATATACTTCTTCAACTCATCACATGGCTAACTGCCACTGTGCGTTAGGATTCAGCTTTAAAGTCGCCTTTTCCAGTAGGTCTGTCTTGAAGAATGAATGCTTCTTTACTCCTGTAAGACACACTGGGCACTTTCCTCTTTCCAATCAGTACATGTTGTGTTCATCTCTTTCACACTTACCAGGGCATATCGTATCATCCTGTTTATGTGTCTGTCTCTTGCCTGAAACCGTGAGCACCTGAAAAGCAAGGATCTGACCTTGCTGGTGCTTATTTTTCTAGCCACCAGAATAAGCCCTTGACAGTCTTTTCAATTTAAAAAATATACGTATTTTTGGCATTGTCAAACTAAACCTACAGTTGTGTTTTATTCTATTTGTGACTTCAGTCAAATAGCTTTGGAATATAAATGCACATATTTGTTCATTCAAATTTTAATGAACCGATCTCTATGTGCCAGACACAAAGGACATACTGGTGAAGAAGCCGATGAGATTTCTGTGCTCCTACATTTTCACATTTGGTGGGAAGGCAGATTACTAAAAAGACAGCTGCAGGTTAGTACGATAAGGTTTTGCAGGATAGTAAAGACTCTGACAGAATTATATGAGGGTCAATTAACCCATACTTGGAAGGTCAGGAAGGGAATCTTAAAGACAGTAATTTCTTTTTTTTTTTGCAGTTTTTGGCCGGGGCTGGGTTTGAACCCGCTACCTCCAACATATGGGGTAGGTGCCTTCTCACTGAGCTATAGGCGCCACCTAAAGACAGTAATTTCTAAACTACAGATCATGGTGAAAATCTGGTTTCCTTGGATGTTTCTCAATTAGACTTCTTTGCTCACATCTGGCTTGCCAATTATCTGTGGGTCCAGTGTTTGGGCTTCCAGAAAGTTATACTAGAAAGAGAATTGGAAAGAATATATTAAAAGCTAATTATGAGATATCATATATTTGACTCTTTATCTAAGTAACTCAGTTCCCTGTATTTGGAAGTTTGAAATTATCTTGTCCTTTTTTCCCCACTCTACATTTTTACTCACTAATTTTGCATGCAAATATGCAGATGTGAATCATTGATTGCTTTCATTATAGTGTAACTCTACCTTTCTGCTATCACAGTTAACTGTCTACCCTGCTATGTTGAATTTTGAAGGATAAGACTACTCAGAACAACTCTATTTGCATTATGATTATAATAAGGTCTGCATTAATAACAAGGGGATTCAATACTCTTTTAGTATCACCTTTACCTTTGGATTGTCACTTTAAAGCTTAGGTGTCACAATGAGGTTTTCTGTGACCAGATTATTGACATTTAAGAGATTTACAATATCTCAAAGGAAGCAGTGGCCAAAGACAAAGAAAAGGGTGACAATTGTAACCTAAAAGAACAAAATGAAAAGTTCAACTCACAGTGTGTGAATAATTCACAAATACCAAATTGGTATTTGCAGGTTCTTCCATTACTACCCATTTTCCTTACACAGGATCTTTTTGCCTCAGTTAATATTATAGCCTATATATCTAACAGGAACATATAGAGAACATATTAAAAAGGAGATGCAATTAAAGAGGAGATTTGATTTCCCTAGGTGGGAAGAAGTACACATGTGTTATTAAGGTGAACAATATAAAGCAAGTGTAAAAGTTTATCTACCTTTCTCCTAATGTCACTAGATCATTTTTCATTCTGCCTCTCTGAGCCCAATTTAAGTAACAATAGACAAAGCTTTATACTGGCTTCTATCCTTGACTACACAGTAAAGTTACATGGTGTGGTGGGCAGAAGATCAACCCCTACCACATCTATCTTCTCGTCTCTAAAACCTGCAAAACTGTTGTCGCATGCAAAGAAGAATTAAGTTTGCAGATGGAATTGAAGTTGCTAATCAGCTGATCTTAAAATAGGGATATTACCCTGGACTACCTGGGTGGGCCCAATGTAATTGTAAGAGACCTCAAAAGTGGAAGAGCGATTATTAAAACAGGGGCAGCAGCTTAAGGAAAACTTGGTCTGATTTCCTGGCTTTGAAGTGGAGTAAGCAGGCCATGAAGCTAGTAGAGCAAGCAGCCTCTAGAAACTGGAAATATCACGATAATAACAAGAAAATGAATTTTCCTCTAGAGACTGCAGAAGAGAATTTACCTTCTCACATGTCAATCTTAGCCCAGTGATGTATGACCTACAAACTGTAAAATGTTAAATTTGTATTAGGTCATTATGCTTGTGGTAAATCGTAGCAGCAGAAGAAATTTAATAAACCTGAAGTTTATTTTTCTAAAAGTTCTGATACCCTAATCACCCCCCAGGTCAATGATGGTAAAATCTAGGAAAGGGGATGGGAAAAGATTCAAGTAGCAATAATTTTTTAAGCTGCCTAGATTTCAATATGCATGTTTAAAAATTGTTACTACAAATATAATAGTCAGTGGTTTTTATGAGGAACTAAACTACAATTAAGTGAATAAACTCTTCATTGGTGGTAAGCTGGGGCCAACATATCTTGTCACTCTATGTGGGGTTCCAGAGTCAGAGTATCAGTATCATTTCAGAGCTCATTGGAGAATACATAATCTGGGCAGGAACCCTGTCCACAGAATCAGAGTCTACATTTGAACACCAACTGAAGAAGATTTTTGTGCACATTGAATTTTATGAAATACTTAAGTAATGAGTACTGATGGCCACCTTCCTAATCTGTCTCTAATAACTATAGCATTTTAAAAATTTTTATCTAGGCAAAATTTTTAAAGCATGCATCATAGACTATGAGTTTCTTGACAAAAGGAGCTCTGTTTTCCTCCTTCCCTCCTTCCTTCCCCTCCTTCTTCCCCGCTCTCTCTCCTTTAGGTTTAGTCCATATCTTTGTTATTGACATTACTGTATGTTCCTTCAGATAAAAATATCCAGTAGTGGGATTGCCATATGTTTGATACTTCTATTGTTTGGTTTTTACAGACATTTTAATACTGGTTTACACATTGGCCATACTAATTTACATTGCAACCAAGAATGTATAAGAGTTATAAGAGTTCCCTCTTCAACACATCTGTTTTTGTTTTTGTTTTTGTTTGTCTTTTTAATAATAACCATTCTAACTAGGTCAAGATGATATCTTTCTGTGGTTTTTTTTTTTTTTTTTTTTGTAGTTTCTGAGTGGTGAGGCTAAAGATTTTTTATATATATACTTAACAGTCATTTGTGTGTCATTATTGCTATTATTATTATTATTATTTTGGAGACAGAGTCTCACTTTGTCGCCCTCAGTAGAGTGCTCTGGTGTCACAGCTCACAGCAACCTCAAACTCTTGGGTTCTAGCGATTCTCTTGCCTCAGCCTCCCAAGTAGCTGAGACTACAGACACCTGGCTAATTTTGGAAACAAGGTCTCACTCTGGCTCAGGTTGGTCTTTAACCTGTGAGCTCAGGCAATCTACCCACCTTGGCCTTCTAGTGTGCTAGGATTATAGGCGTGAGCCACTGCACCTGGCCATTATTTGTGTGTCTTCTTTTAAGAAATATTCATTCATGTCCTTTGTCCACTTTTTAATGGGATTGTTTATTTTTTTACTATGGAAATTTTTGCATTTTATCTATTAATATATTCTGGATATCAGACCTTTGTCAGATAAATATCTCACTACTTTTCCTGTATACCATAGGTTTTGACATTTTGTGTTTTGATTTTTATATGTTACAAGAAATTGTCTTATTTCCTTCTTAATTTCCTTCTTAACCTAGTGTCCTTGAGGAGCATGTTGCTTAAATTTTATGTTACTTTTATAGTTTCCCAAATTCCTCTTGGTATTGACTTCTAGCTTTATTCCATTGTGGTCTGAGAAGATAGTTGGTATGATTTTTATTTTTATTTATTTATTTATTTTTATTATTAAGTCATAGCCACATACATTAGTGCAATCAAGGGGTACATTGCTGGCTTCACATACAATCTGAAATGTTTTCATCAAACTGTTCAACATAGCCTTCAGGGCACTTTCTTAGTTATTGTGTGAAGACATTTGTATTCTGCATTTAGTAAATTTCACCTGTACCCTTCTAAGATGCACCATAGGTGTGGCCCCACCATTTACCCTCCCTCCACCCCAACTTTCCCCCTGTCCTCCCCTCCCTTGCCCATTTCCCCATATTCTTGTGCTATAGTTGGGTTATAGCCTTCATATGAAACCTATAAATTAGCTTCATAGTAGGGCTGAGTACATTGGATACTTTTTCTTCCATTCTTGAGATACTCTGCTAAGA